>JAABKJ010007545.1:243466783-243644557 GCA_011634705.1 Andricus grossulariae | reverse complement strand
ATCGAACTATGTGTTTGAAAATTTATGTATCTTGTTGAAAATGCGTCTCTTTTGGTACCAAAATTATCTTCTTAGTTGAAAATGAATATTTTCTCTCAAAAATTCATTTATTTAAATGAAAATTTATCTCTTTTGGTAGAAATGTCATCTTTTTTGGTTAAAAATGCAACTGTTTAGTTACAAATTAGTCATCTTTTTTAGTTGAGGATTCAACTATTTTGTCGTCTTTCTTTTTGTTGGAATATTAAAAATATTAAGAAAAGATTTCAATTTTAAATAAAAAACCACTGAATCTAACCATATAAGATCAATTTTAAACAACATATTCGAATTTTTAATTAAGAAAATTGAATTGGCAACCAAAAATTGAATAATTAAATTTTAAATTGAGAAAAATAAATTTTCAACAAAAACGAAACAAATTAAAAAAAAAATAATTTAATATTCAACGAAATAGATGAATTTTCAACTAAAATAATAAAACTTCAAGAACAACAAAAATTAATTTTTAACAAATAAGTTTTAATTTTAACTAACCAGAAAAACGAATTTTTAATAAAATAATTAAATTTTCAACCTAGTAATAATATTTACCCAAAAAGGATATATTTTTAACAAAACACATGAATTTTCAACTAAAAAAGATGAATTTTCAACCGAAAATGAAATAGTTGAATTTTCAATAAAAACATGTAATTTTCAACAAACATGATGAAATAAAAAATTAGAAATTTTTATCCAGGATTTTTAGAAGACACCCTGAAGGAGGAAAATAGTTATAGAATATTGTTTTAAATAAACACTGATTTATTTTCAAGCAAAAAAGAAAAGAATTTTCAACAAAATAGTTAAATTTTTCACCAAAATGAGTTGCAGTTTTTTTTTTTTAATAATGGAATAGTTATATTTTCATTTGAAAAAATTGGTCAAGTTTTCCACCCGAAAGATGAATTTTCAACCGAAATTATGAATTTTTAACCAAATAGTTGCATTTTTAACTAAAAAAGATCAATTTTCAACTACTAATGTAATAGTTGAATTTTCAGTTGTAAAAAAAGTTAATTTTCAAGCAAAAAAGAAAAGAATTTTCAACAAAATAGTTAAATTTTTCACCAAAATGAGTTGCAGTTTTTTTTTTAATTTCCCAATTTTTGTTCCATTGTTCATTAATGTTGACAAAAATAATAGTTTAAACAATTTATTATTACTTTTAATGATATTATCTTTGGATAATGCTGGAAATTGCGGGTTTTTCTGATATTTTCAACTTTTTGTCCACTTTTCAGTTGGAGTGAGTTAATATTTAATTTAGTATAGCAAAAATAATTGTTTAAACAAATTATTATTGTTCAAGTTAACGAAAAGAATTTTTCAAACAATTTATTATTATTGTTAATAATATTCTTATTGCTTAGTGGTAGAAAGTTGCGGTTTTTTCTTACATTTTTAACTATTCGTCTATTTTTCACTTAGAGTGACCTAATAATTATATAAGTTGAGCAAAAGTGATTTTTTAAACAAATTATTATTGCTTATAACTATATTCATCTATAATAATTTCAGATTATTGCGTTTTTTTCTGAAATTTTGAACTTTTTGCGCACTTTTCACTTACTGAGGTAATAATTAATGCAAGTTAATCAAAACAGTTTTGTAGGCAATTTATTATTGTTTATAACTATTTTCTCTTAGATAAGTGCTAGAAAGTTGCGGTTTCTTCCGAAATATTTACCTTTGCTTTGCCTTTTCAGTCATGAACAAATTATTTTTTTCCAAAATTGGAAAAAGAGCAAAAATAACTTACTTAAAAAAGTAAAATGCTATTTAAAAAATGATTCTCGTTGAGGTTCACTTATTATTTTTTCATAACTAAAAAGTCAAAGCAAAACTAAAGATTGTAGAAAGAAAGCAACATTCTAGCATTACTCTAATAGAATATAGTTATAAACAATAATCAAATGTTTAAATAAGCATGTTTGTTAACTTGCATTAATTATCACCTGACTGAGTAAAAAGTGGACAAAAAGTTGAAGAGTTCATAAAAAACCGCAACTTTTCAGCACTTATCTACGAGAAAATAGTTATAAACAATAATAATTGGTTTAAATAACTATTTTTGCTAAATTGAATTAATTATTAACTCACCCTATGTGAAAAGTAGACAAATACTTGTAAATTTAAGAAAAAACGCAACTTTCTAGCATTATTCGAATGGAATATCATTAATAATAATAATAAATTGTTTAAACAATTTACCTAAACATCTAATTATCAGTATAAAGTAGTATTTAATGTATTAGAAGCAATTTGCATTTAAAGAAACGCAAACATCATAATTAGCGCTAAAAACTCGCAAAACCCATTTTTTCACTTATGGGGGTTTTTTTGGGACCCTATAAAAGAGACTTATGTGGGTAATATTTAAAAAAGAATTACTCATTTGTATTCTGTAGCTAATTTTGAAGAGAAATGTTGAATTTCAGTTCGGTTCAGCTAATATTGAGGATTCTGAATAAAATATACAAAAACTTTTGTTCTTATCGGAAATAGGTGTTAAACTTCACGGGGCTTGCGCCACCTCTAAATATGATTAAAAAAAAAGGATTTATTTTTGCGCGGATTCGAACAAGTTTCCGGGTTATCACGTAGCACTTGGATTGCGATGCCTTATTCTCTCCTGAGTCGAGACGCGGTGTTAATTCATGGCAAAACTACCCAAGTCCTATACGTGAAGAGTGCACCTCTGGTACGTGATTGCGAATACCTGCTGTCATCCTGCATAACTCGGGTGAAAGACAGACAGCCAGACAGACAGAAAGAAAGAAAGAAAGCACCAAGCCAAGCCAAAGCAACCCCATGTCTCCAGGTCCAGCTCCAGGTCCAGGTCCAGGTCCGGGAGAAGGTGCAGAAGCGCATGAACGTCGGGACGTTGACACCAGAGGGGTGGGTAGGACGTTAACCGTCGAGGAATAGTTTTGGGGGGTGAGGCGCCCCAAACAGGGAAGACGTACTCCACCTTTCCACCTTCGGGAAAGGAGGACTCGATAGTGCCCAACGACAAAGTCGTAGATGTCCTCGTTCAAAGGCGTGGCGATGTCGTGTTCGCGCACCTTCGCACCTGGTGCGCCGCGAGAGACACGCCTCCCGCGGAATCCGCTTGGTCCGCCTACGCTTTCTCTCTTCCTCATGCACTCTCCCACTCCCTCATGCACTCTCCCTCCCCTCCGAGAGCTGCTGGCTCCTCTCCTCTCCTCTCCCTTCCTCTTCACTCCTCTCCCTCCTCCACCTTCCTGATCTCTCCTCTTTTCGCTATTCCTGCACTCAGCCCCAAACCACTTTCCTCTTTCCTTTCTCCTTTCTCTTACTCTCCTTTCTCTTACTCTCCTTCCCCTCCCTATTTCTCCTTTGCTGTCTACTCCTGGGCACAACTATCCTAGTTTTACGTCCCCTCTCCACGCGTCAAACACGATACGAAACACCGATACGGAGACACTTCTTCTCACACATTTTCAAGTGCATTTGCGCGCGCACTATTCTCGTTACCCTCCCCCTCTTCAGATTGGTATTGGTACCACTAACAGCCAACCCACGAGTTACGGTGTCCCAACCACGTGACCCCTTCCCCCTGCAAGTGCGAGTCAATGTGCAAGTCGTATCCGACTATCCGGGAATGCCGTTTCCTTCAGTCTGGGCATTGGGTCGTAACGAGAAAATTTCCGTTACCTTTGCAGATGACATGCTAGCTGGACTCAGAGCTTGCCAGGACATGTTTTCTTCACATTCAGAGTGTAGCAAGATTTTAGGAGCATTGATGGAACTTTGGGATCACAATGGGGAATTTAAATGTGACTTGGTTGATTCTTTGGATTAGAGTGAGTAGTAAGATGCATTGCATCATGTTCCAGAGACGCGATTTTCCCGTCATCTTGATAGTGTCCTCTGAGTTTATGTTTATTCTGAACATAAATATCTACAAAGTGACGAAGCGGTTCTTTAAATTGTTGACTTTATCATAGTTAAATTAACACAAAAAAAGCAAAAAAACAGGATTTTTGGAAATTTTTTGTTTGAATTGTCGCCATTTTGTCATTTTGCCTACTAAAAAAAAACCCGCTTCGTCACTTCAGGGCTATGATGATACTAATAAAGAAAATTTCTGATTTATTTGTTTCAGATGATGCTGACTGCAAATATCGTGCAGGCAGTGGACATGCCTTTTTTTAGACACTTTGTTTATTGTTAAATAATACCTAAACTAAATAATAATTTTACGTAAAAGAATTGTTTTGGTAAAGTTTGAGACAGCATAAATAAACGCTGAGAAAGTTATTTAATTATATAAAGTAGTTGTTGAGAAAAAAATTCTTGAAAATCACCTTTTTGTGCCGAGATAGTAGAATGACCCCTTAAAATAACTAAAATTTGCCTTAAATCCCGTAAGGTCCTTTCAAATACTTGGGAAAACTTTCAAATCCTTTATGATTTCTTAAAATCTATTCAAATTTCGTAAAATCGTTCGAAATCCTTGATAATCTATGAAATCTTCTGGATTCTGTTAAGATCCTTTAAAATCCCTAAAAATCGCTTTTAATCCCGTGAAATCCTTCCAAATCCTTAGGGATTTCTTGAAATCCTTTGAAATCTCTAAAATTAGCTTAAGATGCCATAAGATCCTTTCAAATACTTGAAAATTCCTTTGAATCCTTCGATATTTCTTAAAATCCTTTCAAGTTTCGTAAAATCCTTTGAGATCCTGCGAAATCTAGAAAGTCTTTTGTGGTCACTTAAGCTCATTTAAAATCCCTGAAAATCGATTTTATTCCCTTTGAAATCTTTTCAAATACTTAGGTATTTCTTAAAATCCTTAAAAATCTCTCTAATTTACTTAAAATCCCATATGACCCTTTCAAATACTTGGGAATCCCTCTAAATCTTTAGGAATTTCCTAGAATCCTTCGAAATCTCTAAAAATAGTTTGAAAATTTGTGAAATCCTTAAAAATTGTTTTTTTTTTTAATTCGTAAAACCCTTTGAAATATTTGAAAATTTTTCCAAATTCTTAGGAATTTCATGAAATCCTTTAAAACCCTTAATAATCGCTTTTATTCCCGTGTAATCCTCTAAAATCTTGGGAAATAATTCCAAATCTTTAGGTATTTCTGGAATTCCTTTAAAATCTATCAAATCTGCTTAAAATCCCGTAATTAAGATTCTTTGAAATATTTGGGAATACCTCTTTTTAAATACTTGGGAATCCCTTTAAATCCTTCGGAATTTCTTAAAATTCTTTGAAATTCACCAGAATCGCTTGAAAATTCGTAAAATCGTCTAAAGTCCTTAGGAATCTCTTGAAATACTTTGAAATCTCTTGAAATCCGAAAAAATTAATCGTTAATATACTTTTAAATTCGTAAAACCCTTTGAAATCCTTGAAAATGCTTTCAAATATTTTTAATTTTTTTTTCTGATTCGTAAAATCCTATGAAATCTTTAAAAATCTTTTTAAATCCTTCGGAATTTCTTAAAATCCTTTGCAATTTCTGAAAATAGATTGAAAATTCGTAAAATCCTCTAAAGTCTTTAGGAATCCCTTTAAATACTTTAAAATCTCTTGAAATCCGAAAAAATTAATCGCTAATATACTTTTCCATTCGTAAAACCCTTTGAAATCCTCTGAAATCCTTGAAAATACTTTGAAATATTTAAAAAATTTTTTTCTGATTCACAAAATCCTTTGAAATCTTTGGAAATCTTTTCAAATCCTTTGGAATTTCTTAAAATCCTTTGAAATTCGTTAAAATGGCTTGAAAATTCGTAAAATCCTCTAAAGTCCTTAGGAATTCCTTGAAATACTTTGAGATCTCTTGAAATCCGAAAAAATTAATCGTTAATATACTTTTCAATTCGCGAAACCCTTTGAAATCCTCTGAAATCCTTGAAAATACTTTAAAATATTTTTTAATTTTTTTTTCTGATTCATAAAATCCTTTGAAATCTTTGCAAATCTTTTCAAATTTTTCGGAATTTCTTGAAATCCTTTGAAATTTCTAAAAATACCTTGAAAATTCGTGAAATCCTTTAAAGTCTTTAGGAATCCCTCGAAATACCTTAAAATCTCTTGAAATCCAAAAAAATTATTCGTCAATATAATTTTCAATTCGTAAAACCCTTTGAAGTCCTTTGAAATCCTTGGGAATTCTTAAAAATATTTAAAAATATTTTGCTAATTCGTAAAATCCTTTGAAATCCTATGGAACTCCATGAAATACTTTTGAATCTTTTCAAATCATTTTCAATCCGTAAAATCCTTTGACAAATTTTCAACAAAATACGTGAATTTTCAACTAGAAACATAAATTTTCAACCAAAAATGGAATAGTTGAATTTTCAGTTTAAACTAGCTCTTGAAATCCAAAAAAATTAATCGTTAATATACTTTTCAATTCGGAAAACCCTTTGAAATCCTTTGAAATCCTTGAAAATTCTTTGAAATATTTTTGAATATTTTGCTCATTCGTAAAACCCTTTGCATTCCTATGAAATTCCATGAAATACTTTGAAAAAGTTTTAAATCGTTTTTAATCCGTAAAATCCTTTGAAATCAATGGAATTCCTTCCAAATCTTCGAGGGTTTCTTAAATTCCTTTAAAATTTCTCAAATCTGCCTAAAATCCCATAGGATCGTTTCAAATACTTGGGAGTCCCTTAAAATTCGTCGGAATTTCTTAAAATCCTTTTAAAATTCCTAAAATCCTTTGAGATCCTTGGATCCCTAAAAATCGATTTTAATACCGCGATTTTTTTTTTAAATCTTTGGAAACCTTTCTGAATCCTTATTTCTTGAAATCCTTTGAAATCTCTGAAATTTGCTTTAAATCCCATAGGACCCATAGTAGTTGAAATTTAAACCAATTAGTTGATTCAACCAAAAAATACTTCAATTTGAAATCAAAAACAGTTAAATTAAACAAAAAAGAAATTTTTTGAACAAAATAGTTGAATCTTCAACTAAAACAGATGTATAATTAAAAAGGATAAATTGAACTTTAAATTAAGAAGATTAACTTTTTACCAATAAAAACTAATTATAAACAAAATACATGAATTTTCTACTAAAACGATGAATTTTTAACTAAAAAAGATCAATTTTAAATTAGAAATATCAAATTTCAACCAAAAATGGAATAGTGGAATTTTCAGTTGAACGAATTAATGTTTAAACGAAAAAGACAATTTTTCAAGAAAATAGTTAAATTTTCATCCAAAGAGATGAATTTTCAACAAAAAAGAGAAATTTCCAATTAAAAACATTAATTTTCAACAAAAAATGCAATAGTTGAACTTTTGGTTTAAAAAATTAAAGTTTAACAAAAAAAGACGTTTCCTGAACAAAATAGATGAATTTTCATCCGAAGATATGAATTTTCAACTAAAAAAGACAAATTTTCAATTAAAAATATCAATTGTCAACCAAAAATTGAATATTTGAATTTTTAAATCGAAAAAATTAATGTTTAACGAAAAAAAGATGAATTTTCAACAAAACAGTTGAATTTTTAACTAAGAAAAATAAATTGTCTACGAGCTAGTTAAATTAGTAACTAAAAAAGACAAATTATAAACCAAAAATGGAATAATTTAATTTTCCATTCAACAAATTAATTCTAAACTGAAAATGGAATGAATTTCCAAAACAATAGTTACATTTTTAACCAAACGAGATGCATTTCGAATCAAAAACATAAAAGTAGACTTTTCAACAGAAAGAAATGAATTTTTAACAAAAAAAGGTTGGATTTTTTTATTGGTAGGAAGAAGAATTTTTTTTATATTTTAAAAGGGGGAAAAGAGTGCGAACTCTAAAATATTAAATTGATTTTGAAGCTTATTAAATTACTGCTGAACTGCACTGTTCCAGAGGACCATTTGTCGTAAAATTCTCAATCTTTGCTAAAAAATTTTTATCAAAATAAGGTACTAAACGTTAGTTTAGTACATCTGGTTAAGTTTACCAAAACATCTGGCTAAGTTTACAAGAACATCTGGCTAAGTTTACTAAAACATCTAGTTAAGTGTACAAGAACATCTGGTTATATTTACACGAACATCTGGTTAGGTTTACCAGAACATCTGGTTAAGTTTAACAGAACAAGTGGCTAAGTTTATCACAAAATTTGGCTAAGTTTACTAAAACATCTGGTTAAGTTTACAAGAACATCTGGTTAGGTTTACCAGAACATCTGGTTAAGTTTAACAGAACATGTAGCTAAGTTTACCAGTACATCTGGTTGAGTTTACCAAAACATCTGGAACTTTTGACTAGAATTTTTTTTTGAGTGAAGTGGTAAGATTAAAGTAGATTCACCTCTCGAGATGGTATTTAATTTTCAACTGGAATGAACGTTGTTGCGTGATAAAGTATTGTTAAGGTCTTATCAAAAATGGATTATACCGTATATTAAGCCTACAATCTGGATGTTAATTTTTAAAATCCTGGATTAAAAGATTAGAAGATTGTTTTAATTTTTTGATGGATCTTTATCGGATTATCTTATCAGTTGTTGGTTTTTTTTATAAATTATTCCTGCATGCCCACCATTTGTTTATCGGTGGGTGTTTAATATATTTATTTATGATTACTGCTTTCTTGAAACTTAATTGTTGTCACCCTGCCATTTAAAATAATGTCGAAATCTACTTGGAAATAATTCTACTTTTCCAGATATGCAATCCCATAAAGTTGGAAGAAAATCGTTGGAGAAAGCGGGGAGAAAGTGATGGGAGAGCAGCATCGAGTGAAAAGGGGTGGTGAATTGCTCCTGAGTTGGTTGGTCGCTGGCTGAGATTATCCCTCGCTATCAATCTTAAGCGTTATTACTGGCCCAAGTCAAGAATAAGGTGGATCCCATTTGGGGGAAAGAAAGGGGAAAGAAAGAAAAAAAAGGGAACAAGAGGTGATATTGAAGAAAGCTTAATATTTAATTAGTGATGGACTACTCTCAAGCAAAAATGGAATAGTTAAATTTTCAGTTGAAAGCATTGAATAAAAAAAAAGAATTTTCAATAAAATAGTTAAATTTTCAAACAGATAGATGACTTTTTAAAGGAAATGATGAATCATCAACGAGAAAAATTGTTTTTCAACAAAGTTGTTTCACTTTTAACTAGTTAGTTGAATCTTCAAATAAAAAAGTTGCATTTTTAACTAAAATTATAAATCTTCAAAAAAAAAAGAAATTAATTTTTATTGAAAAGGTTCCATCCTCAACCACAACAGATTATTAATTTTCAACCAAAAGGTTGCATTTTTAAACTGATAAATTTTCATTTTCTATAATATTTAACGGTTGAATGTTATATCGTTGAACATCTATATGTTGAAAATTCAGTTTTCAATTTTGAACAGTTGAAAATTAAATTTTCATTACTTTTCCATAGTTCATTTTTCCATAGTAGATAAATCAAGAAACGAGTGGATTTTGTATTAGAAACAATTGTTAAGAATATTATATTTACATACTTAAAATGAGAATTTAATAAACAAACATTTGAATTCATAAAAAAATTTGAAAACTCTTTGATCATTTTTTTGTTAAGAAATCGATTCTTGGATCGAATTTTTACAAATAATGCTTATTTTACATCAACAATAATAAATAATTTAAAAAATGTTTTCTTCTAAATCTCCTAAAATTTTCTACAAATCTTTCAAATTTTTTGGAAATCTCTTCAAATTCTTTAAATTTGGTTAAAATCTTCTCTTTTGCCCTTGGCACATCATAAATAAATTATTATTATTATTATTAAAATCTCTCTAACATCTCTTAAAATTCTTAAAATTCTTCGAAATTGCTTTAAATCCTTTAAAGTCTCTTAAAATCACTTGAAATTCCGAAAAATTCTTTGAAATCTTTAGGAAAATCTCAAAACCCTTTAGAATCTCTCAAAATTCGAAAAAAATGAATTGTTAATATTTTTTTTATTTTCGTAAAATCCTTTGAAATCCTTAATAATCTATGAAGTCTTTTGGATTGTATTAGGATCCTTTAAAATCCCTAAAAATCGCTTTTAATCCCGTGAAATCCTTCCAAATCCTTAGGGATTTCGTAAAATTCTTTAAAATCTCTAAAATTAACTTAAAATCCCATAAGATCCTTTCAAATACTTGGGAATTCCTTAAAATCCTTCTATATTTCTTAAAATCCTTTTAAATTTCTTAAAATCCTTTCAAATCCTTGAAAATTTTAAATGTCCTTCGTAGTCTTTGAAGATCATTTAAAATCCCTAAAAATCGCTTTTGATCCCATGAAGTCATCTGAAATCTTCGGAAGTCCTTCCAAATCCTTAGGGATTTCTTGAAGTTATTTAAAGTCTCTAAAATTTGCTTAAAATCCCATAAAATCTTTCTGAACACTTGGAAATCCCTTTAAATCCATCGGAATTTCTTAAAATCCTTTGATATTTGAAATCTGATTAAAATCCCATAAGAACCTTTAAAATATTTGAGAATCCCTTCAAATATTTCGGAATTTCTCAAAATCCTTTTAAATTTCGTGAAATCTTTTGAAATCCTTGCACTTCCTTCTAAATCCTCAAGAGTTTCATAAAATCCTTTAAAATATCTAAAAGTGGTTTAAAATAACGTAAGACCCTTTGAAATACTTGGAAATTCTTTCAAATCTTTAGGAATTCCTCGAAATACTTTCTAATTTCTTAAAATCCGAAAAAATGAATCGTTGATTTTTTTTAAATTTCGTAAATTCCTTTGAAATCCTTGAAAATGCTTGGAAACCTATGAAATCCTTTGGAATCTTTCAAGTTTTTTTTTAAATCCCTAAAGATAGCTTTTAATTCGGCAAACCTTTCTGAAATCTTTGGAAACCCTTCCAGATCCTTATGGATTTTTTGAAATCCTTTGAAATCTCTGAAATATATTTAAAATCCCATAAGATCCTTTAAAATGCTTGGGAATACCTTCAAATTCTTCGGGATTTCTTAAAATGCTTTTAAATTTCGTCGAATCCTTTGAATTCCTTGAAAATCCTTGAAAATCCTTGGAAATCCTTAGAAATCTATAAAGTCCTTCAGAGTTTTGAAAGGCCATTTGAAATCCCTATAAATCACTTTTAATCCCGTGAAATCCTTTGAAATCCTTTCAAAATCCTTCTAAAGCCTTAGGGATTTAAAATATACTTAAAATCCCATCAGATCCTTTCAAATACTTGGGAATATCTGAAAAATCTTCGAGATCTCTTAAAATCCATTTAAATTGCGTAAAATCCTTTGAAATCCTTGAAAATCTATGGAGTCCTTCGGAATCTTTTAATATCCTTTAAAATTCCTAATGATCGCTTTTAATTCGGTGAAATCCTCTAAAATCTTTGGAAATCCTTTTAAGTATCCAGGGATTTCTGGACACCCTATAAAATCTTTCAGATTTGTTTAGAATTCTATAAAATCCTTTGAAATACTCGGGAACACCTTCAAATTCTTCGGGATTTCTTAAAATGCTTTTAAATTTCGTCGATTCCTTTGAAATCCTTGAAAATCCTTGGAAATCCTTGGAAATCTATAAAGTCCTTTGCAGTTTTCGAAGACCCTTTAAAATCCCTATAAATCACTTTTAATCCCGGGAAATCCATTAAAATCCTTGGAAATCTATGAAGTCCTTCGGAATCTTTTAATATCCTTTAAAATTCCTAATGATCGCTTTTAATTCGGTGAATTCCTCTCAAATTTGTCTAAAATTCTATAAGATCCTTTGAAATCTTTGGAAATTCTTTAAAATTCTTAGAGATTTAATGAAATCCTTTAAAATCTTAAAAAATCGCTTTAAATCCCGTGAAATCCTTGGAAATCTTTGGAAACTCTTCCCATAAGATCCTTTGAAATACTTGGGAATACCTGAAAATACTTTCAAATTTCTTAAAATCCTTCGGAATATCTTAGAATCTTTTTAAATACCTCAAATTCGCTTGAAATTCCGTAAAATCCTTTGTAATATTTATAAATAGCTTAAAATCTTTTGGAATTTCTTGAAATGAGAAAAAACATACTTCGAAATCAACGAAGTTCTATGGAATTTTTTAAGATCTTCTAGAATCCCTAAGATCGCTTTCAATTCGGTGAAATCCTTTGAAATCTTTGGAAATCCTTACAAATTCTTGAAGATTTTTTGAAATCCTTTAAAATCTCGAAAAGTTACTTAAAATCCCGTAAGATCCTTTTAAATACTTGGGAATCCCTATAAATCCTACCGAATTTCTTAAAATCCTTTCGAATTTCTCAGAATCCTTTGAAATCTCTAAAAATCGCTTAACATTCCGAAAATCTTTTGAAATCTTTGGAAATTCCTTCAAGTTTGTTGGAATCTGTTAAAATCCGAAAAAATGAGTCCTTATAAAGTATTAAGTTTCGGTTAATCCGTATGAAGAATCAGGTTTGGGTTGCTCCATATATGGAATCAAGTGCTTTTTTGGTAAATTTTTAGGAGAGCCAGTTTCAATTTTAAAGATTTGAAACAATTCGTAAATAAACTCTGAAATGCTTTGATTCATTTTCAAATTTAGTTTAAATTTCAACCTTGAAATTATCATTTACTGATTAATGAACATTCTAAGTGTTCAGAAAAATTGATTCAGTATAGTATGTAAATCATCCAAGAGACTAAGACATTTTTATTCAAATGTAGGCATTATCTTATCATTATTAAAATATGTAAACTAACCGCAAATGTGCCTGTAGAACAGCCTGCTTCGTTACTTTACCACAAATAGTCAAAATCGATCAAAAAAAGAATAAGATTTCCCTATACAGAGCAACCCAAACCTGGCTCATGATAAGGACATTCCTAACTTGTTATGTCATTGTCTCCAGTGAGCCTTAAAGGATGTACTTTGTAAATCCACATTTGATTTCTGAATTTTTTTATGCTCTTATTTCGGTGCGTAATATTATTCACAAAAAAGAAGATTTCATTTGATCTTAAATGACCTGATTCCCTGCTTATATTGTTATCATCTACGAATGATGTATGCAGAAGAAAACAAGCTCGCAAGAGACATTAGGCAGAGTTTATGGAAATGTAGATTTCGAGCGGTGCTGAGAGGAGCGCAATTATTTACAAAGCTCGCGGCTTCATTAAGACACTAATTATCAGCATGCATGCGTATGCATATAGCAAGCAAGAAGGTATCAAGTACAACAAGGCAAATGGGAACCACCCCAGGAACTTCCGACGTTTTGCCTTCTGTGCTGCGAGAATCAGGGAACATTAGCACGATCCAGACATCTATTTACAAGCTTACACGTCCCCGTTCGTTGTTAGATCTAAGTTGATTCGGTTGCCGAAGGAAAGTTCTCTACTAGGCACTCAGTGCTGGAGAAACTAAGTCTGAATCCTAAACTATCGCATCAGCAGACTTGAGACAAAAGCGATTCTTTTCCCAAACTGGGACCTTAAGAAAAGTTCACAGCCTTCAAGTAAGGGGCCGTACTAATCTAACCCACGTACCTTCACTATTAAGAGATCTATACCTTCTTCGCCGAAGAGGGCCATTCTTAGACTCTTATCCATAAATATGATAAATAGTCATGATGACATAACGCATCCTTGTTTCACGCATTTCATAATATCGAACCAGTAACTAAATACTTCTAGCCACCCTTCTCACTGTAGGTAATTTATGGTTTCCAGAATTGATAAGATATGGGACTCGAAACTAAAGGACATTTTTCGTGTTTAAGATAATACAGGCATTGCAGGGTGAAAACCTCATTTTCAAAATTTCAAAAACTGGGACGTTGAGAAAAGTCCATTTACAGCCTTTAAGTAAGGGGCCGTACTAATCTAACCCACGTACCTTCACTGTTTCGAGATCTACACCTTCTTCGTCGAAGAGGGCCATTCTTAGACACTTATCCATAGTCCTGACTAGAACATACTAGTCCAGTTGTTCTAGTGAGATTCTAGCTACTGCCCTAATTGAAATGGGGACAAATGGAGCGGTTTCTACATGGGTACCACTTGGTCGATCGTAGTTTAGAAGATATTTGCATTTTCGTGTAGGAAGCTCTAAAGTATTGATTTTGGGGTTTTAATGGCGGGAAATCAGATTTCAATACCTGCTCTATTTCGTGACATTATCCATATGTCCCAAATTTGACCGAAAATGAATCATTTTTATGTTTGAACAAATAATTTAACAATTGCGCTTATGGCACTCACCAAATTTGTATGTGTTTCTCTTGAAAAGCGGGTTTTCGTAATTCCAACTTCAAAAGTTCAACTCGTTTTTTAACCATATGGTGTTCGTTCTGAGTTTAAAATGTCGAGAATTTATCCGGCTATATGCTCCTATAGGTAAAAAAGTAGTTTTTTTTATGGAATAATGTAATGGAATAATAATATATTATTACTTTATTATATTTTTTTATGCGATTCTCGACTTTGATGATGAATATAGTACGTGTATTTGTTCTTTCGCGCATATCACATCAAAAACTTGTTTCTAGTCTATGTAATTGCTCTTTAGAGTCTTTGAAGTAATGGATCATAAATAAACGTTTTTGACCGTCAAGTCGTAAAATTTATTTATCAGAGTTTAAATATCGGTCGCCTGAGGTCTTTCAATACATTTGATTTTAGTTTAGTAATATATTCAGGTTTGATACAGGAGTCGGATTTCGAAATTCCAGGACGTTTCCAAATTTTCCAGGCTAACTTTTTAAAAATGTCCTGAAAAACTTTTTCAAACATTTTATTCAAAATTTAAACTAAAATAAAGCTCAAAGTATTGTACAGGGGGCGATTATGTCGGTTATATTTTTTTGACATTCTAAATGTCGCAATAATACTAAAAAAATCAACGTAAATTGCAGAAAAGTGAAAGCGGAAATAAAAGTCAAAAGTTACATAATCGCCCCCTGGTTGCAATCTAAATTCTAGAAAAATTGTTGTACACTACCGGAGAAGTTATCTGAATGCAAAATTTCAATTTTATAAAAAGTTATTGCAAAAAACGTCAAATTGAGACGTTTTCTGAAAATTCTCTCTCTAGAAATAATTAAAATTTCTCATAGTCCTTGGTCTTATGTTAAAGGTATAAGTTTCTACAATATTTTACTAAATTTATAAGAATGTTAAGATATTTCTGTAATTTTATTCCCAGATTCTGCCCTGGGGTCAAACTTTGTGCAAAAACGTGTAAATAATTACAAACATTTTTTTACTAATTAGTTATTATATTTTAATAAATTTTAGTAATATTTATAAAAATATTACTGTTTTAAATTTTATAGAATGATGTACTGAGTACAATCATTACTTGAAATTTTGCAACTTTTTTCACCAAGTTCGGCCCCAGGATAGACTCTAGAGAAAAAATATGGAAAAATACTGAAAATATCCTAATAATTTAGAAAAATACCTTTTAAATTAGCCGAATATTATTAGCCTTTTATCAATTACAAGGGAAAAATTAATTTTAATATTATAAAAAATGGGGCACCTTGGCAACACCTTAACAAATAGGCTAAATAGTACCAAAAATAAGAAATAAACAATAAAAAAAATACTTATCATACAGTCAGTCTTTTAAGGCCTTAATCGGGTTCTAGCTAACACGACGTTCCAAAAAATTTTCTAAGTGTGTCATTCAAATATTATTTTGTAAATATCCAAGAAGAGCCATGGTGTCTTTTTGGGCCCTTATTCGGCGCCGGCTAGCCTATCAGGACCATAAAATTTGTATATCTTTTGAATATAAATATTTTTGTGCTCATTTTCAAAAATATCCAGGGCATTTAAAATCATAAAAAATCAAAAATGTACATTGAAAACGAAGAACTTTTTTGCTTATGTTCTAAACCGCCTTTGACATTATTTTTAGCGTCAACCATCTGAAGTTAGCGTTTGACTATACAAGAACGTTTCACTTCTACTCAGCGGCATAATAGACAGTCTTGACAGCGCTACATTAGCGCTCTAGCAGTCTATCCTGGCCCCGAATAGTTCCCCGATAATTCTCTGCATGGGAATAGTAAGAAAGTATCAGGTAATACGCACGTGATCTAATCTATTCCTATCAATCGGAATTTGCAATAAAAGCAAAGAAGTACTGAAACAATGATTTATACTTAAAAAAGAAACAAGAATAAAAATGTCCAGGCTCTTCTTCAAAAGTGGTTTCTGAGCTTCAAAGTGGAGAAAAATTCGTTACATTTTCTTCTTGCATTTCTTTCTCATGTCTTGTAGTTACTTCACATAACAGTAAAAAAATCAATTGAACATTTCAAATTATTTCATTTTAAATTAAATTTATTTTAAATTTGACATTGTGAACATGCTTTATTTTGATGAATTATTGTTGAAAAATACATTTAGTTAATCTTTTAAAGGACTAAATGAAATACTTATTTTCCTGTTTAGAGTGCTTCCTTATTTTATTTTTTCTAGAATTAAAAATAGAAATTTACGATAATAAAAAATAGTTTAGAACAGCTCATCTGATATCAAACCAAAAAAATCATGAATACAAAATTATATACAAAAACAAAATTTATCTCCGCTTTTTAGCTCAGGAACCTTAAGAATTCCATGGAACGTATTCTTCAAATTATTACTGAACTTAAGATAAATGCTAAAAAAAATTGTCCGTTAAAACGATAAATGAGGACCAGTCTGCAATATAATAGGATATAATATATTGCGCCTAACTGTGAGAAGGCCCGCTATTACGTCAACGTGTTGCGTTACTTGAAGTCAAACCCAAGTGGCCAGGGGCCACCCCACTTTCAATCGGAAGATATTATATCCCCTGCTTATTACAGACACCCCTTAAATATTTCTAACATAAACACTAGTACACAATAATGTTCGTTTTTACGAGAAAATACAAAGACCCTATCCATAAAGCTGAAAACAGATAAGGAACTTCGAAATCATATCAATACACTTTTTCTTTACACCCGATACTTTAACCATAATTAAGTATAGATGAATTATGGGATGTACTTTAGCTATACTTAAGTATAGATGAGAGAAGAAGTATAGCCTATACTTCTATACAAGAAGTATAGCCTATACTTCAGATATACTTAAGTATACATCACCTGTACTTCAGCTATACTTTAGCTATACTTTATACTACTTCAATATACGTAAGGTATGGAATTTTCTCTCGGGCCATACATTTTTTATACTTTGGAAAGTCAATGATCATTAACTCCCATACTTATGATTTTTACCCGGCAGTTTCTGCTACCGTAGCAAAAACTGCTACGGTGTTAATAGGCTCAATATTTTATTAGCCTCTAAATGATAGTTCTGTATAAACTCTTATAATCCCTAAAATCCAAGTTAAAACCTCTAGAAATCCCTTGGAACCTTTTGCAATGACGTGTAACATATTTCCTATTATACGCGTAAGATATCCTTGAATTTTTGTAATCTACTAATATCTTTAGAGCTTTATCTACTCATCTACTGTTAATAAAGTTTTTTTGCATTATAAAATAAAAATATAAAATTTATGAACATGTTGCACGTTTGATTGCTTATTAAACAATCCGATGTTTTAATGTCATCGAGACAACGTTATTTTAGAGCCAAGGGACAAATGAAACTGAGGAAATTCGACATTAATCATGCTGTTTACGCAACGATTAAGAAATGCACTGACTGTGCACAACGGAGCCGCACCATTCTGCCAGTAGAGAGGGAAGGGAATGATTAGACAATTATTTTCCTCTCCTGTAATGTCGTTTACCTTGACTTTTTAAATTTCATGCAAAAATTTCAAATCACCATCTAACAACTGACGATATTTTATTTGACACGGAGCGGAAAAGCGTACAGTTTCTGCATCCTCATCAGTACACTGCTTTATAAGTATATTCCCATTAAGGAATATGAGGCTGATATTACTTTGATGCCAATAGTAAACTTTAGTATATCATTGGACCTTCATACACTGTTGACTTCTAAATAAAATTTAAGTTCTAGTTATAAATTTTGAATCTATGATATTTTCCTAATTCTAATTACTAATATCAAATCCCAAATACTCCCAAAGGTCTAGAAGCTTTTCCAGAATGAAATTTTACTTGAAAAATTAATATATTAATCATATATGAAATAATTTTTATTTTGTAATCTATCAGTCTTAATACTCGTTAGGCGAATAATAATTATGACAACGAACAGGGGCGGGTTGAAGGAGTCAAGGCAACCTAGTAATTTACATGTTAGACCGGCTCAAAGAGGAGAGGAAAAGAGGATTTTAATCTAGTATCAATTTTCTATATCAGTTATTCATTTATTTTAATGATAGATTTTAGTCAGTAGATAGTAAGTATCTAAAGGGTAGATCTGCATAATATAAGGTCACAAGTGCCATTTTTTCGAAAATTATAATATTGGCTCAAAAAATCAGATAACTTATAATACCAGACATGTATCAACATTTTTGTTTAAATTTATTTAGATTTTATAAGTTTTTTTTAATGAATTGAAGGGCATATGCCCGTGCAACTCTAACTAAATAAATAAATACACATTGTAACAAAAGGTTATTTAAAATATATTTTTTGAAACTGTTCGAAATTTTTACCATAACTTTTTTATATTATTCAAAGTATATAGCAGAAGATAAAGTAATAAACTATATCCCAGAAAATTATAATTGACGCAGGAAAAGCTAAACGGTGCCAAGTCCACTTTTAAATACATTCTATTTAAGTCAAAATCTTAACGTTTTGCTATTTTTACCTGGAAATTTATTATTTACATGTATTCTAATATTCAAAATTTTAAAAGAATTTACACAAAATTAATGAAGAGTATTTAAATATTTCATGTTTTTAAATAATTCTACGGCTATTATTGGATTTGAACAAGTATTTAGCAATTTGAGATATTCTTATAGAATATATATAGTATTAGTACTATGAATGTTCGTTTTTTTGTTAGATAGTGTTATTTGTTTATGAAATGAAGATTAGTATGCACTTAATATGATTTTCTGAACGAATTATATACTTTTGTTTTTATAATACCAAGGAAAGCTAAACGGTGCTCAGTCCATCGCCATTTCCATTAGATTATAATCTAATGGAAATGGCGATGGACTTAGCACCGTAAGTAATAATTATTACTTGCACATTCAGCTCCATCTATTTTTTCACACAATGGTAATTGGACTGATCCATCTCCATTTTCCCTCCTGAGAAAAGTGTAGAAAATTAAAAATTTTGATAGATAATCTATCCAGATAAAACATGATAGTGAATAAAATGTTATACATTTAGGGAAAGTTTAATCAAAATCTATCAAGGCGTAGAACTTAAATAAAATTCTATAAGCACATTTGATACAAATCCTATTAAATTGAATGAAACAAAATACGCGAACCAAACTCTATCAGCACATTTAATAGTAAACCTATCTAATTCCATCAAACGAATTTCTCGAATTAAAATCTATCAGCACATTTGATAGGCCTTTCTATCACATTCTATCCATCAAGAAACCCCATACTTTTCAATCATAATATTTTCATTGTAATTCTACAAATCTTATTGGTACAAGACTTGCATCAAATCCTATGTTTCGAAGTGTAGCATACATTTATCAAATTCTGTAGATTGAAAAATCTTGTACTTTTCTATCAACATATTCTCATTATGTCCCGATCAAATCTTATCCACACAGAACTTGTATTAAGTGCTATCTCCCCCAATTTTGGAAATTTCTATTAAATTCTATTCATCGAGAAATCTTGTACGTTTCGAACCAGAGATTCTCATTAAACTTCTATCAAATCTTTTCTACAGTATCCGCCGAGAAATTTTAGACTTTCCTATCAAAATGTTCTCATTGAATAAGATTTGATATAGAGTATTCATAACAATATTTCGGTAGAAAATTATAAGATTTTTCGAAGGGTAGAATTAGATAGAAATCTTCCAGGTTCTGAAAAATAGGATTTGATACAACCATGATGCTGATATTATTTGATTGAGTTTCAATAAAAAAAAACTTTCGATAAGGAAAGTATAAGATTTCACGATAGATAGAATTTGATAGAAATTTTCGAGATTCAGAGCTATAAGGTTAAATACATCTCTGGTGGTAAATAAGATTTGATAGAATGATCAGTGGAAAAATGTTGCTAGAAAAGTATAAGATTTCTGGATAAATGAACTTAGATAAAAACTTGTTCAAATATTGTGCGGTTAAGATTTAATATAGTTTCAATGGCAAAATTTTTATAGAATAGTATAAGATTTTCCGACAAATTATGACAGATTTGATTTAATTTTCATCAAAAAAGCGTTTTGAAGTGGACCGAAATGTTATGATCATCATATATAATTTGATTTCCATAAAAAAGCATATTAAAATGGGCAGGTATCACTAATATAATATTTGATAAAACTAGATAGGACTCCTTTAAAATAAGCGTAATAGAAAGGATATGAATTTAAGATAGCATATTTGATAGAATTTTATTGAATTTGTATTTAAAAAAATCAGAAATTTTTTAAATTGCGAATACAAAAAACGTTTTGAAAAGTAATAATTTTTTTTGTTGACAAATCCTGTTAAACTTTTTCAGCAGGATTACCAATTCATGATATTCATTTCTTTACAACATCTTTATTATTGCATTTAAGAATCAGAAATGGCTGTACAATATTTTTTGTATCTACTGTATGTTTTAATATGAACAATTTGTATATTATCAAACATCTCTCAATAAATGCATTCATTGCACTTTATAACGTCTCAATTGAATGATTTTACTCAATTTTTTTTCAACTATAGCTTACAGTGGAATCACCTGTCAGATAAATCTTATTTAAAGACGTATAAACTGACTTTTGATATAAAATAATAACAAGTCTCGTGCCAAAAGGTTAGGGTCTTTCATAGCAATAAAAGCCTTTCACACAATGCGCAGAAGCCTTTTGGTTGCTAGAAAGGAGCAATCGATCATTCCTGTCAAATTTTGTTTAAAACTTATGCTGACAATTACTGGTATATTTCTTACTCATAGAGTGAAATAGATAGTAATACATTTATATAAATAAAACAAGGTAGAAAGCATTCTTTTTATTAGAGAATAATTTTTATCTCCGTTGCTGGATTAGAAAATTTTGGAAATGGAACGTCCATTACTTACGTGAGAATTATTTTTGCAATTTCAGACCCCCTATTTTAAATTCGTAAGAGTTTTGTGACTTCTTCTCTCCTTATTACGTAATATTTTACATTTTTTACACATTATATCAACAATATATATATTTTTTTTACTCTAAACATGATTTCAAAAGATTAAAAAGATTTCCAGTGATTTGAATGAATTTCAACATATTTCAAAAGATTTTAAGGTATTTAAAAGGACTACAAAGTATTTCAAAGAGTTGCAACATTTTTACGGAATTTAAAGAGATTTTCAGAGTATTTTAGGGATTTTATGACATTTTAACGGATTTTAAAAGATTTGAAAGGATTACAAAAGTTTTAGAGTATTTCAAACGATTCAAAAAGGATTTAAAGGAATTTCAAGGGATTTTAAGAGATCTTAAGGTATTTTACGATATTTAAGGGGGCTTTGACGATTTTACGAGATTTCAAAAGATTCCAAAGTATAGCCACGGATTTTAGAGGATTTCGTCAGATTCCAAAAGATTTAACAGAATTTCCAAAGATTTCCGATTGTTATAAAGATTTTTAAGAATTTTAATGGCTTCTAAAAGGTTTTAATGGCTGTTAGACGATTTTTAATGGCTTTTAAAAGATTCTAAGGCATTTCAAGAGATTTAAAACAAATTCCACGAATTTTAAAGATTTTAAGAGATATCGATGGACTTTTAAGGATTATAAGGGATTGTTATGGGGTTTTATAGATTTTGAGAGATTTCAAGAATTTGCAAGTATCTCACGGAATCTCAAAGAATTTTACTGGGTTTCAAAAGATTCCAAAGTAGAGTAAGAGTACGAATTCTTGCCCCTTCACCTCAAATATTGAAACCTTTCTCTAATTTTTTTTTAGATAATACGACTGGTTCCCTTTTTTTGCTTTAATTAATTTAATTCTCCCATCATTTTTACATATAATGCATGTATTAGTTATACGGTGTAATCAAATATTGGGCTAAGTTAAGGTGCCAAGAATTAGTGCTCTTACCCTGAATCTAAAAAAACTGTTTGGTTCAAAAGAAATATTAAAAAGCAGATGAATTTTTTTTGCCACGGCAGTGGCGACTGAGGGACTATTAAAAAAAGACGCAACACTTTTTTCTGGCATTTTCTGCCTCAGCCACCCCGGAATTTAAAAAGATTTTCGAATATTATACAGGATTTTAGGGGATTTCAAGGAACTCTAATATCTTTAAAAAGGTTTTTATAGATTTTAAAATATTCCAAGGAATTTTAAAGATTTTGAGAGATTTTAAGGGATTTTCATCGACTTCCAGGGATCCAAAGAGATTTAAAACTGAATAGTTAGAATAGATTAATAGATTAATAGCATAGATTAAAAACTGATAGTAAGCAAGATGAAAAATATCCTTCATCTCACAACGCAACGCAACAAGACGTAACATATCACGAAACATCTTCCCACTCTTTTGAATGCTACTTAAAACATGAAGGCTCCATTTATTCATGCATTTTATTCTTATTCCTTAGCGCCAGTTGGTTCCTTTTATCTAAATAAAATGCTAAAGACCGGGATTTCAATTTACGGCAGATCATGCGCTTGCATAATGGCGATAAATATTGCGGTGAGACGAAATTCGATCGTGCTGTTTCAGCAGCTCGCGGCGCGGCGTGCACAGAGCCGGCAGATTGTCGGGACAGGGTGAACGGCCGACCTAGAGTCTGCGCGTACAGAAGATCGTCCGTCCATGCTGTAGCGCAGCTGTGGCCGGAGCGGCTGCGCTCGCGCGCCCGCGGTTTCAGTCCAGGCAAACAGAAACGAAGCGAAGCGGAGCGCCGGGCTGCGAAACATCAGACTTCAGAGTAGACTAGAGCGAGGCGAAGAGTGGTTAGGTCAGGGAGAAAAGACAGGCGCAAAACTTTGCCACGCACTTCACCAACGACTCGGCCGAACACCTCTAAACGCGTCGGTGCCATTCCCATCCTTCTCTCACAATCAGTGCCTTCTTCTATCCATCTATCTACCCTATTCCTATCTTCTTCCTTCATCCTCCATCATCCTCTTCGCACCTTTTACTTCCTACTATATCAATTTAAATTTCGCTTTCGACTTCTATGCTGTGTCATTGCATCAGTCTCCAACTAAGCTGGGCACAAAAAAGGACGGAAATAATTACCCGCTGAGGATGGGAATAAAAAAGAAGGCAGAGCTAAAGGTTTTGCTTTTCAAGTGGATATTGCATTAATTAGGAGTCTCCTTTCTGTTATAAAATATAGTGGATTGCGAGGAATTGGGAAGAATTAAGAAGCTCAGAATGGATTGGATGCGAAGCATGCAAACAAGATTTGATCACGGTTCTTTCACTTTAGTGCTCGAACTACGTTGAGGACTGGGGAGGTATCACGTCTCATGATAAATGATTGGATAGATTGCATGGTTCCATAAGAGAATATCGGAGATTCTAGCACACTGATGAAGCATGACAATAGTCCAGGCATCTGGTAGTTTTTTTTACCGTTTTATCTAGGAACTAGGTAGATCTCGTTTTTCTTTTTTTGCTAAAACGGTTCATTTATTGGTACTGATGCAAATTCAAAATTTGCTAGAGACAAATACAACGCGCCCTGGAAATATTTTTTCGAAAAGTTCCTAAAATCGTGTTTGCATAGAATGACCCTCTCCATCATATTTTAGAGCAAAAAGTCGAAGAGAAAGTTTAAACTAGACAAAATATTAAAAACAAATAAAAAAGAACTTCTATCATCATTAGGTGTCGAGTTATGATCCTTCAAAGTGACAGGATTTAGTACAAAAAATGACAGAAAAATCCAATTCTATAGCTTACATCTGTACATTGGAAGCTGTTCATGATACAAAAAAATGTTCATTATATTAATTAAATTACACGCCATTGCTAGTATTTGTAAAAAAACAATGATATAGCCCCAATAGGTCATGAGTTATGACCTGAATTTCACCATTTTTTCCCATTTATCGGGGCAAATTACTAGCGTCTGGCTTTTTCGTAACAGCTCATTTTGGGATGAAGTAACGTTAATGACGACACCAGAAAGATTGTAGAGCAGAAAATTTTGCGTAAAATAAAAAAATTTATCGTCTAGCGTCTAGCTTCCATAGGTCACGAGTTATGACCATAAAACTTTGTCCCTTTTCATTTGAAAAAATTTGTCTGTACTTAAATATGTACTTGCGACCTTATTTATATATTTTAGTAGCATATATGGATTTGTAATTATTCAGAATTATAATATACCTCCGGAAGGTCTATTGTTGACAGCAAATTAAGAAAGATCTATAAATTAATTATTCCGAAATTGTTTACACATTATAACAATTAATAAATCAAATAAGATCGATATTGTTAACTGTGGTAACGGGGATAGCGTGATAAGGGGAAAATTTATAGTGAAAACAAATCAATTATACAGGAACAGAGTGGCTCTCAGAAGTTATTGCTTTAGAACTGGTATATTGATTTGAATGTTTCCCACATAAAGCACCTTTTGTTGTTATAATTGATTATATTTCAATTTTGGGAAAATTTAAAAGAATAATCTTCTAAAATATGTCAAATAACATTAATCAAAGTTCAACTTTGTAATTTAGTACCTCTATCGTCAGTAATAATTATTTTATCATAATAAATTACAAATATGATTCACTTATGTATTTTATGAATAATAGTGTTCGTAAAAATGATAATTAAATTCATTGAGAACGAGATATGTTCTGAAAATAGTTGTGCAAAACTATTGTATATGTACTGTGCTTACCGTGCCGAAAAAGAAGAAAGAAATGAAGGAATGCAGAAATTGTTATTTATTTATTAATTTTTTTATTACTAGCATTTAAGAATAAATGTTTCGTCCGTTATTGATTTCTTTTTATAAATAATAAGTAAACAATGTAAAATTAGTTGATATATTATTTTTCCTTTATTCTAAAGAACTCTAAGGAATTGCAAATTATATATGCTGCCAAAATGTTTAAATACGGTCGCAAGTACATTTTTAGTACCGACAGATTTTTCCGAACATTTTAATTATGGATAGAATGAAATGGGTTGAGAAAACGGATTGGATACAACGGGAAATAGAAAAGGGTCATAGGTCATAACTCAAAGGTCATAACTCGTGATCTATGGGAGCTAAACGCTTAAGTTTTTTTTAGAATTACATAAAATGTACTGCTCCACTGTCAACTGCCGAAGTGTATCGCTCCGGGGTGCAAATAAGGTTACAAAAGAGAACTTAGAGAACCCGAATATGAAAAAATTAATATTTTCGTCGTTCCGGAAGGCCCAGCTATTAAAGATTCATGGCAGAAAGCTTTAATTAGTACAAATTTTACGGTGAAAGCTAGCCAGTTGATTTACATTAAACATTTTTTATCTCCACGAAAAAATCCTAAAAGGACCTGATGGCACTATTTTGAGAAAGGTAAATAATTATATACTCGTATTTACACTAAAATTCGAATCACAATTAATTTACAAATAAAACAAAAGCACATTTTTCTTGTTCAATAAACTGTATTTATTAGGTATTTTCACTTACTACTCGTTTAAAAAAATTAACATTAATTTAAGATTTTGGTCGCACGAATTGTTAGAGAAGAAAATTTGAGGTTAGTATCATATATTTTGTAGCCTTCTAATTTAATCCTGAAATTAACGTCACTTTTTTTGCATCTTACTCATATAGAACATTGAATAAATTAACTTGGTACTTGCACTTGCTGAGGGGAAAACAAAAACAAATTTTCTTGAAACGATTAGTAAGTGAAAATAAATAATGATACAGTTAATTGAATAAAAAAGAATTTACTTTTTTTCATTTGTAAATTATGATTTCGATTTTACAGTAAATATATAATTATTGAACTTTAACAAAATAGTGCGCTCGGGTCCTTTTAGAATTTTCTAGTGGATAATGTTTTCCTTGAAAAAATGTTTACTGTAGACGAACTGGCCAGCTTTCACGATAAAATATTTCAGAATTAAAGCTTTTTGCCATAAAGCTTTAATAGCTGGGTCTTTTGGAACGACGGAAAAATTAATTTTTTTTTATATTCGGGATCTTCGGGTTTTCCGAGTTCACTTTTGTAAACCGATTTGCACCCCGGAGCGATACACATCGGCATAATTAATGCGATAAACATAAAAACACTAGTAGAAAACTTCACCGGGCCATTTTCACAATCATTGTTTAATGTATTACATCACAGGAAAAATCTCTATTGATATATAAATAGAAATTCTTAAATTCAAAAGAATAAATTTTGAAATTAGACCAAAAAATTAGAGGGGTTTTAATTTTTAATTTTTAAAATTAATAACTTTAATTTCAAACTATGTAGAATTAAAAGTTCTTTAATTTTTCAGAGTTACAATTGCAATTTGGAAACAAAATAACATAATTTTTGTTTTCAAAACCCAAAAACTGCATAACCCTTAATTATAAATTGTCGAAACCAAAAACTCTTTAATTTCAAAGGTTTACAATTTGAATTTCAATAATTTTGAAGAGTTACAATTGACAACTGTTCAATTTAAATGATATATAAATAAAAAATCCTAACTTTTGATGATTTTGAAGATGAAAAATCTACTTTTTAATTCTGAATATTCCAAATTAGAGAGATTTCGAAAGTGATTTTTCTAAACTCAAATTTTACTTTTCTTGTGCAAAAGATGGGAAAGAAGTTTTGACCTACACTATTCACTTATATTTTCAGAATAGAATGGGACAGTTTGCTAACATTTCTTTAGCTGATTCCAAAAAAAGCTAATATGCAGAAAAAGAAATTAGCGAAATTAGCTGAAACCTAATTCTAATTCGTAATTTATTATAAGAAAAGAAATGTTCAAAAAGTAATTTCGGATTATAATTTCCACTTAGGTTCCCCATAGAACCCATTACAAATATTTCGCAAAATTAACTGCGCAACCAGTATCCCCTTAGGAACATATTACAACACATTACTTTCCACGATTCCTCTTTAAATCCGCTTAAAACTCGTACTGCAATCTTAGAGGCTTCTAAAAAGATTCTAACGATTCTTAACGAGTATTTTTACCAGGGCTGTCTTGAAAACCTGCGGGCTCGTTTGATAGCGCCACCGTCGAATATACGTCTGCCCTCCTAAAGCATTCAGTGACCACAGCCTGACTCCACCCTACTCCGTACAGGCGTCAGACGTATTCGCTGTCCCACGTCGTGTTGTGTAAACGGCTACTTTCAGAACAATAAAAACTCTGATAATACGCGTAAATCATGCCTCTGTTACATAAACAATTTTATTAGCGTAAATGTCTGCCTTGACAGTCCAAGCATCCTTCCTTGACTTGCTTGAAGACTTTAATGCTGGAGTGTTAAAAAGTTTACAGGTTTAGCCTGTCGATTTTTTATTAATGTAGTCCAGGAGTGCTTCTTTGACTGTGCTTGAAAAGGTTTAAGAGTCTTATATTTTTTCAAGCATTATTCGCATAATTTCCCAATTACGTTATTTTCAGTTTTTCAAGTACTATTATTAGCCCTATCCTAAAGTCACGGACTCGGTCAAGAACTTCCAGCAATTTTTCTTCTGTGCAGCAGCTCAATTAATGACACAGCGAAACAGCTACGAGAGGGAAAGGTAAGTAGGTAGGAGAAGAAGGTTGGTTGTAACTCAGTTACGTTACTCTTTAATTTTATTGGCAATATGCGAAATAAAAATATATGTTATTTTTGATCATTCATACAATTTTATTCAAATTTGTCTAGGATAGGATATTTTTGTAATATTTGCCCTGTGTCCTATCCTGTCCTATCCTTCACTGAATGAAATTTCTGACACAGCGGGGGCGGCGAGGTATTTCAAATATATATATATATATATGTGTGTGTGTGTGTACTGAGAACCATGGCTTCTTTTTGAAATTGTTTTGAGGAAGATAATATCGACGGACGCGGGATTGTTAGAAAGGTCATTAGATTACGTAGCAATAATTATTTCTTGTTCGATTAATCCAGTAGTCTCTTTGCGGCGAAATGTATCGTAAAGATTGCACTAACTGGCTCTCTCATTCTTGTGTGCTCCCTCAAATTTATTCAATGACTCGATTCCTTGCTGAAGAAGGAGAAGTAGCAGTGGCAAAAGAACAGCACGCTGTACCCTTTTTCTGTCATGTTCATGTCGGCCTGAAGCATTCAGTGGCTGTAAAGCGTCAGTACCCTGCCTCATTCGACAATAACTCCCGACTTGCTCGATATAATCGATTTTCAAACCAGTCAATATATCGATGCACCACCTTCTGAGACCAGAATTTATATGCGAATGGTGTCGCAGAGGAAAATCATTTTTATGTTGCTTAGCTCAGCATTTCTTATCATATACAACTTACAAAATATTAGTAAGTTGGAAAATGTAATCAGCCTTAACTCAGCTAAGTAGTCATAAACCTTAAGTCAGCTTATTTAAGATATATGTTAGTAAAGTAATACGAATAAAACTCAAAAGTTTTCATTTACGAGATTTGCGACATTTAAAATCCAAAAATTCGAAGTTACTGTTTTTATATAGGTTTATTTGTCATACTGTTCGATGTATTGGAAAAACGAGAAAAATCGGCCGCATATTGGGTGTGAACTAGGAATTCCGGTTTTTCATGTGCGGTCGTGTTAGCCGATTTCACCACCAGTTAAGAATTTTATTCTTCTCCTGTGCTATATGTTATTCAGTGTAAATTCCAAGAAGTCAAGCGAATTTGACAGAATTTTAGCAAATTCAAGTTCAGTCAAGATAATTTACGGAAATTTAAGAGAAGTCGAAGAATTCTAGTATTTTCCGGTGAATTTAATAGAAATCAAAGAATTCAAGCGTATTGAGAAGAATTCAATAGATTTGACCAAACTTTAAGTGCATTCAACGAAGTATTTGATTGCGAATAATCACAAAAATTCAATCAGTTACTGAATTGTTTCTTTTCCATTAATAATTGTTTAGTTTTTATTATTTTATTATCATACTACAGTGAAACCTGGATTTAGCTCCCCTGGATTTTGCCCTTCCGAGAATTAACGCCGCGCCGTGGGGATACGTGAGAGGCGTTTGCGGGGAGATGTGCGGTGTACACTCAGGCGTGACAAAACAGAGAGAGAAAAGGAGGCAGATAAAACATGAGAAAGACAAAATAGTTCTGAGTCTCTGGATAAAACGTCAAGGTCAGCCCAAAACTGGCGCTAAATCCAGGTTAGACTGTATTAAGCCAAAATAATTCGAAGGAATTTTAGAGGATTTGAGAGAATTCAAGAGAATTCAAACCGTTCAAAGGGATTTAAGGAATTTAACAAAATTTAAAAACAAGTGTATATCTAAATTCAAGTGATTTAACACCTGCAAAATATTGAAATTTATTTCTTAAGGTAAGGTTCACATCACTTTTCAAATCTGTGAAGTATACAATTACTATATAAACTTACATATTATTCTGAATAATGTTTTCATGTTTCATAAATAAACACCCATTTGCAGAAAATTTGGAGAATCCAAGAATTGCTTTTTTTAATAACTAATGTGTATTTTTCCATAATATACCTAGGAAATGCATTATTTATTTTCATGCGCATTTTAGGGTATTTTAATATATAACATAACGTTAAAAGAATATGGAAATACTGTAGAATATATTAATGTACAATTGTACATTTTAAATAGTAGAGTGATATGGTCATTCCTAATTTTTTCTAGATATTTTCTACGTTTTCATACATTTATTTATGTTTTTGTTTATTCTTTACAGTCTAAATAACATATTATTCAAACTTCTTTCTTCACCGAATAGATCACTTAAAATAATTATCCTCTTTTGTATATATTTTCTACTTAAACTTTGAAATGTGTTTTTCGACCTCCCCTGAATTGTAGCAGAATAGTTCATAATTCCAGGCTATAATTAAAAAAAAACGTCTTCTCTGCTGTTATTTACATTGTCTGGAAAAGATGTACGAAGAATGCAAGAGCAGGAATAGAATGAAAGGATAAACGATGTATTTATTATGATTAGCATAGCAGGTGGTTATGCGCAAAAGAAGGGTGGTAGGATCGTGCAATCGATCACTTTCAAACTCAAGGTCACCGAAAGGATATTTTTTTCATTTTTAAAAAGTGAAAGAAAAGACTTAAAAATGGCTGAATCAGCTAAGAGATCTAAAGTGATGGTTCTAATTAGAATTGTGATGCATATTTGAGGTTTTCAAAAAGGGTGAGGGGAAAAAATATTGCGAGTCGGTGGGTCTCTACGACTTGGAGAGCAAGGACCCCTTAACTGGGCCTTGACGCGTTCGAGCATCCTCTCCTCTCTTTTCCTCTCATGTTTCCACTCATTCTCTCACTATCTTTTATTTTATTTTCTATCTTTTTTACCCTTCTTTCCTCCTTCTCCTCTCAAACTGCCCTACCGGCTTCGTCCTTTGGTTTCTTTTTAATTGTTTTACACTGTCTTTTTTTCCTTTCTTATCTACCATCTTCTTCCTTCTCCAATCTTTCTCTTTTTCCTTTGCATACTCATTTCTATCTTCTCTCTCTTACATTTTTTTCTGCTCCTCTCTCGTACTTTTTTAACGAAATGCATTCGCTTCATTAGAGCGTTTAGTGCAAGTCCTTGTGGATCCGTCCGTATCGAAAGAATTACGTCGGTCAGCTGTACGTGGTTGCACGCATCTTGATATGCACGTTCGAAGTACTTGAATCAAAGAAATAAAATAACCTAAAATAAAAAGAATCAGTATCGGATGAGTCGAATACGAATTTCCCTCGACATAAATTATAAGATTCATTTATTTGAATATGGATGTAAGGAAACCAATCGAAAGACGGCCCTGTCAATGTGTCGGGAATAATTATGGCTTACGTCTTGTGCAATATTAAGGGCGTTCGTTTAAGACAATCAATTAGGGAACATTAATACATTATTGATTTCAAAATTAATTTTCGTCTGAGCTAAAGGGGAGACATCACTGAACTTTTGAAGTCTTGAAATTTTAATAATATGCTATCAAGAACATTGTATTTTAAATCAATTTTTATGTGCATAAAAATATCTCTGAGTTCTGATTCTTTAAAATGGAAAATTTTTCAGCTATATTTTTAAAGTCGTCAATTTTCGCAATTCCATCTTCAGAAAAAAATCGGCATTTTTTAATTTTGAAGGTAAAACTTTTTGATTGTTTTATTTGAGATCGAAATGAAATCTGCTTTTTTATGAATAATTTTATGCAAAAAAAAAAAGCATGAAAAAGATTCACAATTCTAAATTCGATATCCAAACTACCTTCTTTTCAGCACATTAGAGACAAATAAATAACAAAAGGAAAAAAGAGGGTATTATTTCCTCCTAAAATTTCTTATTCCCCTGTTACTATTGTGTGCAATTCTTAGCATCCAAACATTTCCATTTTCTTTATTCATTCATTAGACCTCCATATAATAATATTCACATCTCTACAAATCACCATCACGATATGTCCATTGTTGCTTCTCCTCTGAACCATGTCTGAACCATGACTCTCGACTTTATTTTATATATTAAATTTTCTATACGTACTGTTCTTATCTCTTAAATAAATCAGCTAACATTATATATCTCATCTCTGATTTCATATCTTCGTTCATGTTTCGTTCATTTTGATCATTTAGTTTCTGAACTTCTAACTCCTCTAACACTATCGTTATATTCTTCTGGTAACCTTTCTCTGCCCCTCAAATCCTTTACGATTTCCTTGAATCTTCCTTTTGTGGCCCAATAAGTGAACACCCATCTTTAATTCGCTATCATATTTCTTCCCTTTTACCTACTTTAGTTGCGTTCCTAGGAATTTCTATTCCTTTATTATTCAGTTTCTCCTATAGCTCACCGCTTGTTCCGTATATCTATTTGGTCACACTTCTTTCATTTTATCGCCTCCTATTCTAATTCTTTCAGGTACTCTATTATGCTTTCCCTGCTAATTCTCATCCGTCTTTTTCTCTTTTTTTCGAAATTTTTCAATAAATTTCTCTATTTTCCTCTCTTAAATGATAGTTTCTCACTTTCTCTTCAAATTATTGCTTCGGCTTATTTTTTTTCCTTCCTTCATAAAACTTAATATCTGTATTTATTTCTACAGTTTATTCTTTTTTTCTTTCCAATTTCTGTGTTAATTATCATAGAAAGGTGGAGTATATGGGCGATGAGAATATATTGTAAAAGAGGTAATGTGGAGAGGGGGAGGATGAAAGGCAAGGAGACTAGCGAGAGGATATAAGGGTGGGGTTGGTGGGTACGAGGAGATACACAGTACTGAAGAAGGGAGAGAGGAAAGAAAAAGAAGCTTGAAAAAAGGTATAGGAGAAGAGTTAAAGTTGGAGATGGCGAGGGTTGAATAATGAACGAAGTGAGAGGGAGAGGGGAAAGGGCGAGAAGTGTTCATAGGTGAGGGGAGATGTAGAGAGGTCTCGGGAGAGGTTATGTCGTGAGGGGTAGGAAGAAAGTATAAGAGATTGTCAAGTGTGTGTAGGGAGAGGAAGTGGTGAACGTGAATAGTTATAGGCTGAGAAGGAGAAGCGGAAGAAGAAAGGCATAGAAACGGCAAGAGAGCATAGAAGGAAGAGTAGTTGGATAGCGTGACGTGTGGCTAAGAAGGAGAAGAAAATGAGGAAGGGATTGTGTTGGTGTGGAGATACAAGGGAATGGAGGGGTGAATCGTGAAATAATAGGAGGCGTTGTGCTCAGGGGCAGATGAAGATAGTGAAAGGGGTAGAGTTTGAAGGGGTGAGCTAGTTGGGGTGATATGTATGGTGGGCAGAGGGGATGTTAGGAGGGTGCTTGCAGAGGAAGACTAGGGAGTATAGGGGGAGGGAGTTGTGGTTGTGAGGAGATAGTGGGTAAGGAGGAGAGAGGGAGAAGCATGAAAAATAAACTGGTAATACGTATAGAAGAAGAGGAGAAGAGGGTTTGTGGTAGCTGAATGAAGAAATAGGGATAGAAGGAAGGTTTACATAAAGTTTAGTACGTTCATCTACGATACCCTTCTTTCATTGAATTTTGCCGGGCGTTTACAAACTGATTTTTTTAAATACGAAAGATACAAAAATAAGAGTAGAAGGAAACTTATACTGTTGTGAAAGTTGATGAAAAAAATACGTGTCGATTTACATTGTTTACAGAAGATCAGAATACAATGAGGCAAAAAATCACTATTATCATCTATCTTTGATTGAAATATGAAAATTTGATGTAAATCATTACCATAAAGACTCATAATAATAGAACTACCGTTAAAAATAAATCGACGCCTATTTCTTATTTTCCGTTGTCTTTCATCTTGAGGGGAGAAAGTTTCAGTAGTTTTCCACAACTTCCTCCATAAAGAAGAAAGATATTGAACTTTATGTTTGAACAAGTTCATACATAGAGCATGAAAATACAAATCTAGCTGATGGCTATCTGTTGATGTTTGGATTCGCAAGACTCTAACTACACCGTACTCTTTTTCATTCTTATTATTCTGAGAGTGTCCTCTGTGTTACAACCTAGTACATACTCTGTAATACATTTCATTTCGCATAAACAAGGATTCTAAATTCTCTGCGGAATTTTAATTCTAGTCAGAAATTTGATTTTCCTAAATAGATATGATTTAAATCAGATAAATCAATAATCGGTATCGACTAATTTGCAATTTGTTTAATTGAAGTCTTCGATTATATTTTCATTCTTTGGCTAATTTTAATAACTTGAAATTCGTGTATAAAAGCTTCTAACTGAATTTGGACGTGCTAAATGCCGATCGCTTTAGAATTAAAATCGTTAGAATTTGTACGCTTTTGCATTCAAATTTTCACGTTAGTAACGTTCCATTAATTGCAGCTTGCTATATTTTAAATTGATCCAATTTCAGATTCTTTATTGTTGAAAGCTTAAATGTCAAGATGAAAAATCCTAGGTTTTCAACGATTTTAATATTTTATTTTGAGCACTTCAATAGGAAAATTTTTAATTTTGGTTTTAAACAAATTTTTCGTGTAATTTTGGATACTTAAATATTATATAGTTGAAATTTTAACTTTTATTATTAAAATTTATCAATAGCAGAATTTTAAGTGGTCCATCTTATACATGTCAAATAAGTAAAAACCACTGCTAAGTAGTTCGGAGCGATGACAATGATGTATCTTTTATTGTGATAATTTCATGAACACTGTGCTTCTTCATAGAGGATTGTTTCATATTTATTGTTGTTTTTACAAGTATAAGAAAGTACAGTTATGAAGAAATGAGATTGTGGAGGAATCGGGCTGATATATTTTCCATGATAATGATAAAAGACTTCTATGTGATAAAAGTCTTTATTGAATGAAAACGCAGTACTTGAAAATGGTAATCCATTCAATACTCATTTACTGTTTTTAATTCCAGTTTCAAAACCTTTAATTTTTAGACATTTATTTTTATTTTGTTAACCTATTTTTTCTTTTTATTTCAATGGTTAAACCAATTAATCCAGTCAAATGGTTAAACTACGGAAAGGTTGGTGCAGGTAAAACTGTTCATTAACCCAAGAAAATATTTTGCTCAATCCTAGAGAATATTTCAGTTAATTCAAATAAGTGTTTTTGCTGGTCTAAAGAAAGAGTTTGGTTGATTTAACCAAAAATTGTAGTTTATCCAACTATAAACGACCCAGCACAATGTACATTGTTAGTGGCTTACTATTGAATTGTGTCATCCAGTGCGAATTATTTAGTAGCTGAAAGGAGGGTGGGGGGGGGGGTAAGGGCGGGGAAGTGAACTTGTCAAAAAATTATAAAAACACATTTTTGCAAGAGACTTGCCGTATAATGCCATATTATATTAGTTTCTTATATGTACCATTTTGTCAATTATTGAGGCTACTCGATTTTTGGAAACCAGGGGGCTTACACGTATGCCAGGGCGGCAAAATTTTACACTTTCACGGAGAATGATCCATATAAGTTTGAATTGCAACATTTTCACTAGCTTTACATCGCATTATAGGAACAATAAAGGTGCAATTACGCAGTCAGAACGCAAGTACGGAGATCGGTCTCCTTATTATTACTGCGTCTGTGAAACACACTGGAGTCGTCTTGTGCCATCAGCCTTGAAACCCATTAACATGGGGACCCGGAGATCGTTTTCGAAACCCGTAGTGTCCGAGCGAAACCCTGAGTGTTGGTAACCCTGAATCTTGAGCACACACAAAGATTCAAGTAATCTTGCGTATTTTTCACATAATCACTTAATTTCAATCGATTCTGTTCCCGGATTACTTATTTGGATGAGGATCACCGAGATACAAACATTTTTATGTTTTTTTTTCGCGACGCTACGAACTCTCGAACGTGGACTATATCATCTTGAATTGGAGTACGCGATCGTACCAAGTTCGCAAGCGTCTATCAACGTTAAGATGCTTTCAACAAAATATTTTGGTTGAATCAACAAAATCTTTTGTTTTATTCCAGTAAAATGCTCTCTTAGATTATTTGGTAGATAGAATTAAACAATATTGTCAAGCCCATAAAATATTGTCTAAAATCAATAAAACAATTGACCTCAAAACTTTTATTAAAACAAAAGAATTTGGTCAACTAAATGAAAACTTTGTTCAATTACGCAAAATGTTTTCTATAATCAATCATATGTTGCCAACAAAACGATTTTGTTCAATAAAGAACTTTTTCTTTCTGGGTGCATGAATCGATTTGTCCCACCATAACGAATAAATCTAGTACTTACGAAATTTCTATATACCCAAAATTAAACAAGGTTTTCTCTTATAGAAATTTCAAAAATTTATAAATCCATACATATTGTTATACGCGGCTCGCATATAGCGAGAATCTTTTATTGATAGATTTAAAACAATCTCGCAGACGACGTTTATTCAGTTAGCAAGCAACCATATTAAACTTTTAACAACTAACTATTAGATCCTAAAGTAAGAAAGAGAGAATATAACGCATCATACGGTGGCAAAAGAAGGTACTCTATGAAGCACGTCAGCAGTGACATCGGCAAGGTGGCAAGGCGAGTGTAGGCGAGGGCCGCGAGTGCAGCGCCAGCGAAGCTCGACGCGCGCATCTCCCTCCACCGGTTTTCTAACTCTCCGCGTGACTTCCACGCAACGACCATGAAGCCTTCCGGTTGAAAGGGCGCGCACTGGCCCAAAACATCAGTTGTGTGTAGCGGGTAAACAGCACCCTCACAAAAAATCCTACAGCTGGAAACAAGCAACCCATTGCCATCTCTATTGAATCATACTTAACCGTATCTCGTAGCCAACATAGGATCTCTGTCCCTGAAGTACACACACATCACTTGTAAAAAATAGTAGCCCGTTCCGCTGAAACAGCTGGCACATCAGTCATTTCATCCGACTCACTACCTTCATACTTTTCACACCTACTAACCAAACGAATTTGCTGAAAAATTTCTTTCTAGGGAAGAAAGAAGTTGAAATCAAGAACGCTCATTCAACTAAGATGCGACCACCAGAATAGCGTAGCATATCAATTGGTGCCGAAGGTGGGTTCAAATTACAACTACTCGTACATTACATCCTCCTCTGGTATTATCCAGAGTCCCTTTCTCGTCCTATCTCCCTCTATCCTATGAGATACCCACAATGCGTCCTCATTCCACAACCCTCGTAATCATTCCTCTCACTCCCTCCTCTGGTATTCCCGATATCCCCCCTTCCTCGCTCAATCTCATTCTATCCTCAAAGATACCCACCATACATCCCTGCACTACAACCATGGTAACATTTCCTCTCACTCCCTCCTATGGTTCCCCTATCTCTCCTGTTACTTTTTATCTGATGAGATAGCTCCTTCTCATTTTATCTTATGGGATAGACATCCTCTACCCCCGAAGATTATCCTCCTCACTGCTGTTACGTCCCAGCGCTACAATCGTTTAATGTCTGTTGGAACTAAGCGCTGATGATTTGAAGGTGAGGATTCGTTACCCGTCGTTGAGTGGTTGAAATCACTAGCCGTGAAAAATAGGTCAGGTTTAAATAAATGACGGCACTCAACACTGTATTCATCCTGGTAATAAAATCAATCAATTTATAATGAAGTTCTGGAAGACGAGGCAGATACTTAAAGGCTCACATAGAGTATCGATGAACAAACACACAAGTAAGCTTATCACTTAAAATTTCAGCACAGATGAACACAAATGCACGCATCGCTATCACGAAAGTGAGATTACGTTACCTCCGAGATTCTAAAAAATTTCTAAGTCCGAACTTTACAATAAACGAAGATACAAAAGTCACAGGTTCAAGCTTGAAAGGTGCGCGCTGAGATACAATATTCTGACGTTTCGGTGCTCTGCATCTATATCTAAAAGCTCGTTTAAGGCGGGATCTATCCCTACTTTTCGTGTTTACTCAATCGGAATGTTGACGTCACTCAATTTTAGTGCCGAATAACCAATCATAAATGAGGCCACTTTGCTCCTCCTACTGGTATTAGTCAATTAAAGTGAGTGACAGTTCAAGGATATGGGTCCAAAGTTCGCTTTTCGACAGGATTCACATCAATCACTTTGAGTGACAGTTTCCTGTTTTAAGTCCAGAGGTTGCTTTTTATGGCGTCTGGCCGGCGTCATGACCCATTAACGGTGCTAAAAAAAGCTCAAGATCTCAAGTTTCTAACCTTAAATTCACTTTAGGCTGTGAGACTGCACAGTACTATAACAAGAACATTAACGAAATTGAAACCTGATGCTGTACTAAAATCTTAGTTCTCTCATTTGCAATAAATCTATTATTTCGTTGATATTTGTATATATCATTATTAATCATCTTAATAATTGCTCATTTCTTGCGTCTTCTGATTTTACTTTAAGCTATTTGAACTTTTCCACTCAAGAAATTACTAGTCTAGAGAGTATGTGGTAAAAGGGTCTTAGCGCCCTGAAATTTTAGTTCTCACAACGGCGCATGCCGTTACAGCAGCAGCGTAATTTTCTTCTTCTTTCATTACCCACACTCCTCTGCAATAGGGAGGGGGAAACATTTGGCCTAGGTTGGAGAGAGAGAGAGAGGTCTCCTTGTAAGTAAACGCGTAACCTATTTGGCCATGGCGATGTCAATTAAATGACTCAAAGATTATGATTTGCCTCAGGAAATGGTATGGTATGATAAAAATGAGATAAAAAATTTTTTATGGGATTGGGATAGTGAAAGGGTTTACGTGCGCAAGTAGGTGAAGTTATCAATAGATGGCGCCTTTTGGACACGACTAGTGGTGCTAAATATGATTTAAACTTGTGTAAGAGAGCCAAAGTACGAGAGCAAGAAGGACGAATGTTATAATAATAGCGCTTGGTGGCTGTGAGCCTGAAAAGAAGTTAAAGAAGTAAATTATTTGTTTTGAAAAATTGAATGATTGGAAGGAAAGCTTTCTTTTTGGATGGAATAGGAAGGGTTCAACACTAAATAGTGGAAAAAATGAATTTTTGATAAGGGAACATTCAAGTAATTTTCTAGAATCTGAGTATTCAGGGCAGGCCTATAGAACGCGATTTATATCCTCTTCAGGACAACCGCAAGAAGCGCAACTCCCATCATAAATGAAATATTTCCTAGTTAGACTATACGCTAAATTATAATGGTTGGAACGTAACCTTGGAATTATTACTATTGATTTTCTCTCAAATTTATATTTGTAGAACCATGGCTCTTTAAATTCAGATTTATCAAAAAAGTTTGGAAAATAATATTGACCAATCTCAGCCGATTCCGAAACCCTACCCCAGGCATCTAGAGCAGATTTCAGGTGACGTGGGAGGACTACTGACCATATATCTGTGTGTGGAAGTCTTATGTCATGAAAGTTACCTTCTGTAGTTGCAAGTTTAGCCAAATTATCTGCATTCTCGTTGCCTAGAATATCCCTAAGACCAGGGATCCACACTAGAGTTATGTTGAGTTTGTTATTTGATGCTATGGAGAGAATATTCCGAATCTTGTGAAAAATGTACGACGTAGAAGAAGAGGCATTGAATCTTTGACAAGCTTGCAGAAGACTTTTTGAATCTGAGAAAATTACTGAAGATCGAATTTTGTTATCCAAAATTGAATTAAAGAGCGGCGTAGAGCCGTAGACAGCTGGTTGCAGACTTTTTACTAGTGGGGCAGCAGCCTAAGTTTGGGAATAGACAGGGGAAGTATGTGAAACATAGGACGGGTTTGATATTTGCTGCTGCTGGAGAAGAGAGTCTGGATAAATTTTCTCTGGGTCAAGATCTGGGCGAGGTTTCCTGGGCTTCGTAAAATGTTGCCCTGGGTCGAAGTCATCGCCGCCAGATGATAATATGCCTGTGGTTGCTCAATGAAACAAGCATTGGTAGCAGCCAAAAAACAGACGACGGTTAAGATCTGAAATAAGAATGAAAAAATAAATCAAATATTAGCCTTACTTGTTCCTAACTTTTCAAGTTTCTTAGATACTCTCTAAATCCGAATAAGCAGCAATTTTACTAATGAAATTAGTAGCATTGTGACTGTTAAATTAATAATTTTATCACTTTCTACCACATGAAATGGTAAGATTTGTGTTACTTAATGAATTAGTAAGGGTATATTCTACTACACACACGGCATGAAATGTTGCAGTGAAAATTTCCAAGAAATATGAAAATGAAACCTTTTGATAATGTTGCACACAGGTTTCAAAGACGTTTTACAATTATTTCTATGATATGTTTCCTGAAGTAAATCTAAAATATTGCACAAATGTTTCACTAAAATATGACTTGTCATGTTTAAAAATAATTTAAATAAACTTTGCAGAAATATTGCAGACACATTGCACTAAAATATTGGCTTGTTCCAAAATATTTTCAAGAAACATTGTAAAAAAATTGGATAAATATTGCATGAAATCATTTATAAAAGATTTTGCAAATTTAGTGAAGAGCCACACATAACAATTTTGTGAGACTCTCCACGTGGGGTGATCGCTAGAGAGATTGATCAGCAGCCTGGATCGGAGCAGTGTTGCGGAATGAACGTGTTATTTAAATAAGTAACACGAGAATTCTAGATGTATCTAAAATATCTATATCTTAGACCTATATACCTATCTACCCTAGACCTATATACCCATCCACACAACAATACTTTGCAACCAAGCAATTCACGCCTACCCCGAAAGGGATACGGCTTAATGATATAATAATAATAATAATAATAATATATTTTTCTCTAATGAGCCGAAAATATTGAGGTTTGTAAGCATATTGTTCTCTAATAAAATATTTTACGTAGTTTATGATATAAAAAGATTTAGGTAGAAATTATGTTTTTCATAGTAGATTTAAAAATGTTTAAAGAGATATCAAGCCTCAGACTTTGATTCCGTTTCGAAAGGCTCCGTTTTTTAGTCAGATATACAAAGTAATTTTATTTAATCTTATTTTTTATACGAAAATCATAAATTATTTTTGGTATGTTTGTGTTTTATACAAAATAATAATATGAAAATTTAAATTGGCAGCATGCGACACTTATTCGATTCCTCCTTATCAGGAAAAGGAATGATTTATAAATATTGCTAATTATACTTCTTTATATAAAAATTGTAAATTGCAATTAACTTGCTTAGGTTTAAAAAGGAATGCCCCATGATTTCCGCTTTCACATATTTCATGTTCTTACTAGAAAGAACAACAATTTTATTTAAAAAATGTTAATAACAAACATTAAAAAATGTATAGATTTTTCGTACACTCTAGTAACCCTGCTGAGCATGAATCGAAAAAATATTTTTCCCCTGAGGTCCTACAGTTGACATATGTTTTTTTTAAACAAATATTCGAAAGTTTTCGTTTTAGTATACTTGAACTTTGTAACTTATTTATTAAATAGAATTTTCCGCATCTAACAGGAAGAGCCTTATATAAATAGTGGACATATTTTAATTCTTAAGATTGTTAGAAAACAGGAAGCCATCTATCAATTGAGAATAATTGTATGGAAATATGATTAAGTTAAGTAATATGCAATTAGAGCAATAAATTCCTAAGTATTTTTCAGCATACGGTATTGGACAAGGAAAACCAGTAATCGATGAGATGACCAAAGAAAGTTCGGAATTCGCTTGGTCAGGCCAGGCTGGCTGGGTAGCCGGGTACGATTAAATTGAAATTAGTTGCAGAACTTTTTAATTGCAGATTCGATAACGCCGCCAACACCGAGGGGAACAACAATTTATACGAGCCCCATCCCCGCCCATTATCCTCCCAAATACCCCCTACTCGACAGCCCACGAGCTGTTCGACTCTCGCTTCACGAATCCGGTAGAGCTCGCCGGAAGCAGTTATTATTAAATGGAAAACGCGAATAAACTTCTTACTCTGTTTCTCATTTCTTGATTCACTTCCCAGATCCAATAAATAAGTCACGCGTCGAAGATACTTCAAGGCAGTAATTTCACAAGTTTCTTAATTCCTTCAACAAGTTTTGGACAAGAAGTTTCCATAAACTGAGATAAAGTAGGGGAAAAACAACATTTGAAACATGGTAATTACATGACTCGCTGAAAATACTTGGTAAAATCGAAAAGTGAAATGTGGACTGTGAAATTATATACATAATGGACCCCTGTGAAGAGAGGAAAATGCAATTTTTTATATCCAAAGCATATCTTAGGGTGGTCACTCAAACTTCAAACAAATTCTAGGCTATTTATTAGAACTCCAAGGCAAAATATATATTGTAAATTATTGTAAAAGTGATTCCAGACTTCACAAATGATCGGATTTTAAAATAAAAAAGATTAAAATTCTACCAAAAAAGTTTCATTTTTTGTTTCATTTTTAAAGAAATAGTTGAATTTTTAAGCCAAAAAGACCAATCTTTTAGAATATAGTTGAATTTCTAACGAAGAAAGATGAATTTTCGATCAAAGTAAATGAGTTTTCTACCAAAAGATAAATTTTTAATCTAAATGCATACATTTTCTATCGAAAAAGACGAATTATTATTATTATACCATTAAGCCATTTCCCTTTCGGGATAGGCGTGAATTGCTCGGTTGGAAAGTAGTAGTCTATGGATGGGTATATAGGTATAGGGTAGATAGGTATATATAGGTGTAAGGTATAGATATTTTAGATTATTTTAGAATTCTCGAGTTATTTATTTAAATGACACGTTCGTTCCGCAGCACTGCTCCGACCCAGGTTGCTGATCAATCTCTCTAGCTCTCGAATGATCAAGAAAACAGTTGAATTTTGGATCAAATCGTAGAATTTTAAACCAAGAGATGAATTCTGGTCCAAAAATATAATAGTGGACTTTTTAATTTAACAGGATTAATTTTCAACTATCAAAGTTGGATTCTCAACCAGGAAAGATGACTTTTCTACAAAAATTGAATTTTTAATCCAAAAGAGCGGGTTATCTATAAAAAAGATAAATTTTCAGAAAAACAGTTGTATTTTCGACCAAAAAAGATGGCCTTTTAACAAGAAACTTGAATTTTCAATAAAATAATAAAAATGTTCACCAAATAGAATTTTTAACCAAAAGTGAGAAATTCTAGACCTAAAATATAATAGTAGACTTTTCAATGAAAAAGAATTGACTTTCAACCAACTAAGGTGACTTTTCCACCCAAAAACGAATTTTCAATAAAAAAGGACCAATTTTCTATCCAAGGAGGCGAATTTTCAACCAAAAGAGATCAATTCTGAACCAAAAATATAATAGTAGACTTTTCAATTTAAAAGATTGAACCTTCAACCAAACATAGTTGGATTTGCTTATTGGGTTCTATTAATACACTTTTCGTTGGAGCGAAAATAGAAGGGAATTTTCTTAAAAACAGGGGAGAAAGGAGGAATTCTTTAAAAAGAGGAAAAGAGGGAAATAGCAAAAAGAGTGTGAAGTCTGCGATTTAAGGAAGCACAGTAAAAATTCTGTGTGAGAAAGCCACTAATTTTATTTCAGAATATAAATTGTGATGATCTGCGAGAAAAAGGCCCACTTTGTCCATCGTAGTGTAGGACATATTCGCGTTTTTAAGACCCATAATCTAAAATATAGATTTTGGATTTTCGACAGGAAATCATACTTCAATATAAGCTTTATTCTGTAATATTATACTTGTATGTACCCGAAATGAATAGAAGTGGGTGAATTTTATATCTGAAGACAAAATATATACATAACACGTGAGCTTTTGGCACTCTCCAACTTCAAATCAGTTTTTCTCTAAAATCAATTTTTTAATTTACTTGAAAATCGTTTAGAATATACATAAATTATAACATTATAAATTTATAAATTTACTATGCCAATTATTAGCAAATTAATTCTGTAAATTTTGGTTTCCTATGTAATAACTATGTAAAGTTAGATAAGAAGTTTTCGTTCTTAAATATAAAAGAAACTTTAGTATTTGAACGATTCATCAAAACAAGCTTTAAATTTTTAAATATATAGCATAAAAGGAACATTCTTTTTTTAATGAAGCATTAATTAAAAAATGTTGATTGCTAAAGTCAAAACAAAAGTGAAAAATTCCCGACTTTTTCCCGGTGCTCAAAATTCCGGACTAATTGCCGGTCTCCCCGGTCAGTGACCACCTTAAATGACTGTACTCGAAGTTAAACCCGAGGTTAGAAACTCAAGTCCTTTTAAAATTCGATTAAAAATGGTTCATGAAGTCTATAAAATTGAATTTTTCCCCTTCAGTCTTAAAAAAACTAACAATTACAAGGAAAGAAAGGAATCCTCATCTGAGTGGGTTTCTCTGGGTAGGAAGCCAGTGGAAGAGGCTTTTGGTAGTACATACCAAGAGTTCTAGTGCTTCGTTGAAAAGGCCTGTCGTAATTGGCTGGAGATTCGAAGATAGTTCATTCTTTGACGTTGAGTGCCAGACGCTGAGATACACACACAAGCTCGAAACGTTTCGCGGTGGTTCCGAACCGTTTTGAGTTCGAGAATAACGTCGAGTGGTCCGTTTGCTGAGCCAGTCTGATATAGAAAACTCGAATAGAGATGGACCATCTTCAACAATTCCAGTGACAGTCAACTCTAATATTATCCCGAATATAATTATATAGAGAAAAAAATTACGGAGCCGTGGTTCCATCAGTAGAAAGTACTCGGCCAATATTCTTTTTTTGAAATAACGAGACCACTGCATTTTTATAAGTCTTTTTTTTATCGTAGAAGTGATCTTTACGATGCTTGTAATTATAGTGACGAAATAATCCATTGACAGGAAGGGAGAGGAATTCGATGAACCACACTAGGCGAAATCGGAAGTTTCTCATGCATGAGGCTTGAATTAGAATTTAGGAGCAAAATCAAGAAACTGCTTGTGGGCACAACTATTAACTATATCTATGAATTTACGCGCGAGCTCGTCTGCATGTGTGTGTGCGGTGTGTGTGTGTGTGTGTGTATGTGTGTGTGTGGGTGACAGTATGCGTTTTGGAGAAGGGTTTGGGGTTCATAGAGGAAGTGAGAGAGAAAAGAAGAGACAGTAGTTCCATGAGGGAGAGGAACGGGTCCACTGTTTGGAATTTCCAACGTGTGCACCGGGGTTTGAGGTTATGCGGGATGGTTGCAGCGACCCGCGAGCATGCGTTTATTAAATTGCCATCCCCCCGAGCTGCGCGAGTTCTACCAACCACCTTCTCATCCACTTGCTCCCCTTTCTCTTTCCCCTATTCCCTATTTTCTTCCCTTCCAGCCCTTCCACCGCAGCGTTGCCACGTTTAAATCTGAATTAACTGGTCGGGCGTGGTTCTCAGGTACGTAATGCTAATCCGTAAACGCCCTGAGCACCTCTACCACGTGACTACAGGATTTATATAGGTAAATAAACCCGTAAACCGACGCCACAATAATGAGCTTCGGCAGCCACGAGGGGGTTACTTCGCGTTTTATTATTCCCAAGAAAACTTCGTTATTACAAGAGTCCAAGATCGTTCTCTTGCTACTCATCTTTTCCGTTCGTATTCCAAAAACCACCCCCTCCCTCAAAATACTCTTGATCAGAATTTCAACTCATATTCTTCCCCGAAGAGCTGGGAAGCAAAAGTGGCAATTCTTTATATTGAGATGAAGTTCACATCCAGAGAAAAATTCCATTTGCAAAATTCTGAGGGGAAAATTGTAGTACTGACCCAGAACTACTGATAGTGGAAAACCTAATGATAGGCTCTTATTATATTTTACACAAAGTGATTAAAAAATAGGGCAATGTTCGAATTTGTTTTGCGAGAATATCAAATTTTGGTAGGTTCCCAAAAAAAGTAAATACATTTTTTTTGCGATCGGACAATATTATATGGCGCCGCCAAGCCAGGCCCCTCTATTTTCCCATAAAAATAACATGGGGTAAACTCTCATATCTACAAATATCAGACTGCAAGGCGTAATTTTCAATAAAACGAGTGCAAATTAAAGGAACCCCTTAAAATCGCTTACCTGAATGTAACACATGCATTGGTGTTTTTATTTTGACCCCTCACCCCGTCTAGCATGCCCCAAAAACCACCCTCCAAACCAGGATAAAGTTCCATCTCGAAGAGGCCAAATAAAAAGTTTATAACTCGTGGAGACAAAATGAAAAGGTGCTAACTCGCATGGCGAACTCTCATAGCTTCAAAATCCCATATAAATTGTTTGTGGACATCAGCACTCTCAACTCTGTAGCACCTTTTCATTTGGTTTGTCCGAGATGAAAACTTTTCATCCAGACACATCGAAATCTGACTGTTTAAATATCAAAGCTTTTGTTTTGAAAAACCTAAACTTTTTCCACGGTTTAAAAATTTCACAGGAATATAATTTTTTACATAAAATACATTTATTCAATGGCTTTAATTAAGTTTTGATCTTACTTAAGATCGCAAATCCTTGTATGATCAAAAATAGAATACAATAACATTCAGTATTGAAAATATGTAATAAATATAGGTAACACTATCGTTTAAACTTAAAAGCGTTTCGTTATTCTTAAATTATTCTGTACAAAATACAGATTCTGTTCTAAAATAAAAAATTCAATTATAAAATCCCAGCGATAAAAATACTAGTTTATTGCTCAAGATTATTTACTGCCGAAGATTACTCTTATACTAAGTACTTAAACTACTTTTATATTTAGCGCTTAAGATTGCTGTTATATTTAGAACTTTTACTATGAAACGCCTGACCTGACGTATATCTATACTACTGAATCTCGCGGCACTAGCAAGTGCATTTGAAAGTATTTAACGTTGAAAAAGTTTGATAAATAATCTAAAAATGTGAAAATAGAGTCAAAATGAAATAAATAAAGTCAGTGCTACCTGGATTTCATAAAACGCAAAAGATCTACCTAATCCTGAATTTTTTAGACTTGTTTGAATATGACTTGTAATGAAAAGCATAAACCTACAAAGGTAGAACTTCATAATTTTTTCAACCAAAGGAGAGCAAACCCACTTCTCAAGATTCTGAATCCGAATGCAGTTGTTTGCGTTGTTTCTCATGTAAAAGGTATTTTTCGTCACACATTATGCACGTACATATCTACACGCTGGCTTACCAAAGCTCCAGGTTCACACACAGCTCACAGATAAGAGCGAGCATATTACGCTCAGTTTAATGCTACAAAGTTTTAACCCCAATTACGCTTGCGAGAGATGCTTAACTTAAAAATTAAAAGGTACAGCATACACAGAATCTATAAAGGATGAAGCTTATTTTTCAAATCAAATATCTCATAGGGAATCAAAATTTAACATTTACATTGTGTGATTTGCTTGAAAGAATTTTATTTTCATTGGATGGTGCACTGAAAAAAATAGTTGTTTGGGACAACTAATAAAGTAGTAAGCCCAACTACTTTAGTTTCTAACATATTCCGCTGTAAATGATTGTGCTCACTACATTTGTTACTAAGAATGGTAGTAGTTAAAATTACTACTTTTATTGTTATCTCAATAACTCCCGATGGTAGATAACCATTTTCAGGTAGTTGCACTCACTAATTCAAGTAACAAGTCTTACTATTAAATTATTAGTTCTGAGTGCTTAAAGTAGTAACATCCTAACTACTAAAATCAATGTGGCTGCTATACTCCTGGAAGGAAATATGCTTCATTCATCAAAACTCAAAGCAATTTTCTGATCTTCAAATTACCAGCAGATACAAAACTTTCAGTATAGGTAAATAATTAATCAATGTGATAATGAGCTCAACTTTTTAAAAACTTCCGAAATACTAAACATGGCGACGATCGTGAACATGACGCAACATTTCTGCACGAATTTTGGCAGAATTACTCAGGCTTCAGTTCTGCCAATGTCACCATGGAAAAAATTCTAATCTTTACTACTTTTATTTGTCGGAAAATACATTCGCAGTAAATGTGAATTTTTTAATTTGTTAGTCTTATAGATACTATCGTTACTAAAATGAACTACATAGGGTACTAGCAGCGACTTGTCGCATAAAACTGGTTAGTTAGTTTTATCATCGAACTAGTTGTCGTAGCTAATACCAGATCTTCTAATAAAAAGGTTTTTGTCCTAATCAACCTTTTTTTTAGTGTAGTAATAATTCCGGATTCAACCTTTTTCATTATTTAAAGTTTCCACTGGCCCACTTCCCTTGAATTTAGAATATGATTTTACTAATATTGACATTCTGCCTACAATTTTTGTCAAATGTTAATTGCTATATCTACAAGAAATATAATGTGTTGATGTTTTAATGTGGAATATTCAATTTGCGAATCAAGAGATCAGTATCCTGGAGGAAGTGAAATTATAACAGCCATTGTCTCAAAGCAGAATATACAGTTACACGTAGATCTATGTGCAATTTGCGGCTGAACCAATCACGAATCACCACACTGCTTAGGCACTTAACACATGTCTCCACGTGGAATTGGGCGCGGAGATAATCGAGTTGTCGATGAGACTCGTTTCCTCTCGTCGTACCCAACGTGATTTCAATTAATATCTGCTCTCAGTTTCTCCTTTCTATGCCCCTTTCTTGATCACTCAAACGAGCAAGATAATTTCATAACTCATAACCATTAACGTAATTAGTCGACGATCATGCCATTCACTCAACGTAATTCGGTGTCATTCTTATCAAAATTATAACCGAACAAATTACCAATAAGTTTTATGCCCTTAGTGGAACATTGCATCCCAAAAGATCACACAGAAAGTTTTGTCTCTCTAAAACTTCCAGATCATCCTCAATTTTATTCCCTAATACTTTAAGAGGGTGAAAATGAAAGACCTTAAATTAGGAGCAAAAAATGCCATTCCTGATAAAAGTAAAATATGACAAAGATTCTAATAGAAAGTTTGGCTTTCAAGTTGTGACAAACTCAGCTTAACTTAAAATTGCAAACTAACTTATACAATGTATCAATTCAAGCCAGCTTGAAAACTTGAGATAACTTGAACAGTTCAACACTAGAGCAATTAGCTTGACATTTTTTATTTGCATCTAAAGTTTGTATTCATATTCTGACTTTCATTTTACGTGATGCAAATTTTGTTGTATCCCCTGTTCCATAGTGAAAATTATCATTTTTTACAGAAATCCCCTGTTCGAAGTGAAAATTGTAAATCTTTACGAAAATTTCCTGTTCCAAAGTATAAATTATAATTATAATCAGAATCATATTTATTTAAAACACTTTCTATTATAATTAAAAAATATAGTAACTCTCTTTTTCTAAAAATTTAGAAGAGGGAAGTTTCAAATTCTGGCAAATTTTTATTTACAACAAAAAATTTAATTCAAACATTCGGAACAAGGAATTTTCAAAACGTGACGGATTCTGACTTAAAACATAGAATGTTTTTTTTAATTCCCTTCTCATAAATCAGAATTAAAATCACTTTCCACAATTTCCCATTGAATGTCAAAAATTACCTGTTCTAAGACAAAATTATAATTCTGTACGTAAATCGCTATTGCAAAGTAAAAATTATCGTTCTTTACGGGAATTTTTTTTATATTTCATTTATTTATTCCCCGTCTAAATTCAAAATTATAATTCTTTTAGAAAATTCCCTATACCAAGTCACAATTAAATTTATTTCAAAAATTCCCTATCCGTTGGAATTATAATTCTTTACAGGAATTCCCTCTCCCAATTGTCAAAATTATATTTCTTTACTGAAATGCCCTGTTCTGAATTCAAAATTATTTTTTATGAAAAATTCCCGTCCTAAAGTAAAAATTACAATTTTTTATGATAATTCCCTGTCTTCTAAGTCCGAATACTTGTAATTTTTTGCTTGAATTTTGTAAGTATTTCTTGTATTTATTTCCTGTCCCAACTTAGAATTATAATTCTTTTAGAAAATTCCCTTTACAATTAAATTAATTTCAAAAATTCCCTGTTCCAATTCCGAATTATAATCCTTGATGCTTTTCACGGTCAGGTAAACCCCCTGTATATATAATTTTTGGCATAAAATACATCTATCTATTAACAGCAATGAAAATTTAGGTCAATTTAGTTCTGGTTGTCAATACAGATGAACCAAATACATTATTTATAGGCTTTATTTACCGCTTACTGTTAATTCTGCATATGTGAAAACTCTCTAAAGAGCAATAACTTGCAGCAAATAAAGAAATATATTGAACATAAGAAAATGCTATGAACCTAAAATATATCTCGAATATTTTGGTAACAGGAGGCAATGTCCTGAAAGTATCGGTAGAAGCGAGGCTGGTAGTGCAATTTACGCGTCCGGTCGCAGTCCATTTCGAGCTCCAATATTTGACTCCGCCCTTTCGTTTCGGGGGCAGCACGCCTAGAATTGTGTCGAGGCTGATATATTTCAGGCAGCTCTGCCACCTTCGACCTTCTACGTCGTCTGCCAGCTTTACCACCCCCTTTTCTATCCCATGCAAATCTCGAATCCAGCAAACCATTCCAGCCACGCTAGGTGCGTTCATCCTTCCCCCTACCCCTTCACTCTGCCCCTTTCACCCTTCACCCTTTCCTCTTCACCTTTCACATCACGTGTGTGTACTTGCGAGTATTTTCCTAGTATAACCGAGCCGATAGAATTGGTGCGAACTACCACCCACGACGAGGTTATAGCCGGCTTTCCAGTTAGCCGAACTCTCTAGACACGAAATCGAGTTCGAGACCTTGCAAACTGACGTAGCCACGAATCGTGGATTGAAATTCGGATGGAGAAAGCAAGAATGGAGCTGGCCATGATCGAAGAAAGGTCGATATAGTTATAGTGCACAGATTTCTAAATCTAAAAGGAAAGTTATCTAAAGGAAAGTTAAACGCATAAAATCGAGAATTTTGAACCAACTTTCCCCTTTCAACCCTTTTTTACAAAGTTTCGATTTATTGTTTAAGAATCATAAACATAAACTGAAGACATCATAGAAAACAAGAAGCTTTGAAAGAGATTCGTTTTGATGATACCAATTTCAAAATATTTCCTGAACGATTTATTTTATAATTTTGTAGATTTAAAGCTTTGTTGACATCGAAGAAATCGCTAACGATTCACTAAACCCGAAAGATTATTCAATTCTGTAGTTGCAAATCAAAAACATGTTTATATAGAGATAACAGGCTTCACAGGCCAGAATGCTCTAAAAACATAAAAATTAGGGAATTGTTTCAGGAGAATACAGGAATAAATTAATTTAAGTAAAATTAATGTTGAAAATAATATTAAACTCAAATTGAAGTAGTTCAGATTCCTAATATTTCAAGTGAAAATATTGCATTTTGAACAAAATAGATGAACTTTTAACCAAATACTTGCAAAAAGACGAATCTTCAACCAAGAAGATTAATTTTCTGCCAAAAGGGCGAATTGTCACCCGAAGAGATGAATTAAAAAAAAAAAATGAATTTTCAACAAAATAGAATCATTTTCAACTGAAAGATAACTTTTCTACGGATATAGTTGATTTTTATCCAAAAAGGATGGCTTTAACAAAATCGTTTAATTTTGAACAAGATACACGGAAAAAAAGAATTTTCGGAACCAAGAAAATGCATTTACTTGAATCCTATTTCTTACCAACAAGAAAATATTCTTAACAATAGTAATTTTTATTTAAACCAGAAACATATCTTTTGTTGATCTAAAGAAATGAATTCTTTGGCTATATTTTCTTGATTCAAATAAATATTTCTTACATTTAAGAAAATGATTTCCTTGATTCGAAAGGTCTAGATTCATTGAAATCGGATTAGTCACTCAAAGAAATATTTATTTGATTCAATGAGTTCGATTCTTTGAATTGATTCAGACGCATTTGAATCAATTAATTTTGCATACTTGAAACAAGTCTTGAGGTTTATTTAAATCAAAGCAATAATGGTTTAATTTAAAATAATATTGATAACATTGAAAATATATGTATTTGTTACAAAGAGTTCATGCATATATATCACTGAAGCGCATTTATTCAGATTGTCATGTACCATATATGGACCATATATATGGACCATATACGTATAATCAATTGTGAACCATTTGAACTCGAGGGAATTGACAAATAAAGAAACGGCTCCATCTAAAGGTAATAGAAAACAGCTATAAATTGTATTGATTTAGAAAAAGAAAGAGAGGCAACAGAGAAAAGTGGACCAAGGGAAAAATGCTTGCACTCAACCCCCTTTTCATCGCTACCAGAAGGAAGGATGGAGATCATGTATGGTGGTATCTGCAAGATATTGATTAGTGGAATAAGGCAAGCCATTGGGCACACACACATACACACTCTCATCGGCTAAGAAGAAGAATGAACCCTTGGATCAACGAACTCTGTGGTTACTAAATTTAACGAGCTTTGGGCTCAATGAACTCTCAGGTCAATGAACTCTCAGGTCAATGAACTCTCCGGTCAATAAAACCCTTGGGGTCAATAAACTTTTGGAGGAAAGAACTCATCACACGTGGAGGAGGGTGGAAGTAACTACAACCACTCTAAGTATTGTCGATTACACGTGGACCTCCTTCATGGAACAGAAACTTCGCGAAGGACACGTGGAGGAAGGTGGCACCAATATCCGCCCACCCGAGTATGAAAAGGGTATCTTGCACCCTTTGGGCTAGTCTTCTTCTGTTCTCAGAGTCTTGTTGGCTCAGCAGTCTTGGTGTGCGGAAGCGCTGCTGGTACTCGTCGCCGTGTATCTTAACCCGAATTCCGGACATTTCCATTCTGTAGATAAATCAGGATCTGCCCTGAGCACTGTATGTTTGTACTCCTAATTACCATCCTAGGACATAACAAGATGATCAAAATATTGCGTTTACATAAATATCTATTTCTTCAGTTGAATGAAATATTTCATTTGCTTACTAGAATTAAATTATTCATAACAAATAAACAGTTATTACAACGAAGTAATTATTTTTTTGAATAAAATATTTAATAATTTCGCGTAATTTGTTTTGATTTAATACTCCTTTAGATTAAAGAAATATGTTTTTAAATTCAATATCCATGTTTTTGATTTGAAGAAATATTTCTTTGGCATTTATAGTGAGGGTTAAAAACGGTGTTCCACCCTAGAATGTCCATGTTGCGACAGCGTCGTGGTCATCGCTGTGGACTTTACACTCGACGAACCCAAGTTCGATTCCTGCTGGAGGTGGACTTTTCATAGAATTTTTCTGTTTCAGGTTCATCAAGATTGTAAATTACGTGAAATGCTTAAATTGAATATATATCATAATAAAAATGTTAATTAAAATTATGACTGTAAGAATCCATTTGTTCATTTAGGAAAATATGTACTACAGTTGAAGTACAAACTACTTTATTGCACTCGCGCATGGTTTAGACCAAAGAAATATTGTTTTGAATCAATGGTATATTTTTTTGCTGCAAATATTAAAAAATTTGATTTGAGGAAATAGTTTTTTGAGCCTATAAAATATTTGCTTGAATTTAAAATATATTTCTTTCATTCAATCCACATTTCCTCATTTCAAAGAAATATTCATTCCCATTCATGGCACATTCATTTGGAACAATGAGTCATTTATTTGGTCATAAAAATTGGTCTTTTTGGCTTAAAAATTCAACAATTTAGTTGAAAAATAACCTATTTTGTTAAAAAATGATCTTGTTTGAATGAATTTTACTGTTTTTATATTAAATTAAAATCTTTTTTGGTTATGATATCTACTATTACATTTTTCGTTAACAATTCATCTTTTTTAGTCAGAAAAATTTCACCATTTTGTTAAAAGTTGAATTTCTTTCTTGAACACACATTTTTTGTTGAAGATTCATAATTTTAGTGGAAACTTCGTCTTTTTTGTTAAAAATCTTTCTTTTTGGTTGCTTCCTTGCCTCATCATTGTTACCCTGTATCATCATTGCCCTGTAGAAAATTCATCTTGATTGAAAATTCATCTTTTATGGTAGAAAATCATCTTTCTGCGTAAGAGTTTATCTCCTTTGGCTGAAAATGAACTTTTTTTTGTCGAAAATTCAACTTTCCGGTTGAAAATTCATCTCTCTTTTAAAAAATTCGTCTCTTTGTCACGAGTCAGTGCCATTCTAAATTTCGCAAAATTGGGTAAGAAGGTGGTTTTCCATTCAAGGGACACCTATTCAGAGAGAATCGATTGGTCATCATCCGAGGATCACGTTCAAGCGTTGCGCTAGCGATCAGAAATGATTGCAGAATACAAATAACAGTCGATTACGGCATGTATACAATGATACAATGATACAATTATACAATGATACAATGATACAATGATACAATGATACAATGATAAAATGATACAATGAAAGATTGAAGAGGCTGATTAGAAAAGTGTCAGTGTGAAGAGGATGATAAACGATTGATTTTTCGCGATGTTAGAAAATATAAGGCAAATAATGTATGTGTTATCATAAAATGTGTAACTGCATATCAATAGCACGTGCTATTCTTTGGTACATGCGCAATGACCAGTTGCACTAACCTTTTACTCGTTGCTTCCCAGTTTAAGCTGTCATGGAAAATTTTCGGTGATTCATATCTACCGTGTAACATATAAAAGTTCCCACGAATTCTCCCGATTTGAGAGCAGATTTTTCCACCTGAATATTCACCGGCAGGCTTCACACTTTTCCCCTATCACTATTTTCCCCTTTTTTAAGAATTCCTCTTTTTCCCCCTGTTTTCAAAAAATGTCCCCTTGTTCTCCTTTTTTCGCGTAAATGCTAGCTGAATTAATAGATTTCAATGAGAAAATACAACTATTTTTGGTTAAAAGTTCACTTTATTTCGTTCAAAAGTCTAATATTATTTTTTCGATTTAGGATACACGTATTTTGGCGGAAAATGTTGATTCTTTTGTTAAAACATTAATTATTTTGTTGAAAATTCAACTGTTGTGTCAAAAAGTCATTTTTTGGTCGAAAATTCAACTACTTTGTTAAAAGTTGAACTTTTTTGATAAATTTTCATTTGATTGATTGAAGATTTAACTATTTTGTTGAAAATTCTTTTTTTTTATTATTTTTTGTAACTGAGCATTTAACTGTTCATTTTTTGCTGAGAAACGATCGTTTCTAGTTGAAGATTCAACTATTAAATTTACCATTGAGAATTAATGTTTTTTTATTTAAATTCAACTACTTATTTGAAAGTTGAACTACTTTGTTAAAAGTTCATTTTATTGATTGAAGATATAACTCTTTTGTTGAAAATTCATTTTTTTAACTGAAAATTTAACTATTCAATTTTTAGCTGAGAATGGATCGTTTCTAGTTGAAAATTCAACTATTAAATTTTCCGTTTAGAATTAATCTTTTTTTATTGAAAATTCAACTACTTTGTTGAAAGTTGAACTACTTTTTTTATACATTCATTTTATTAAATTAAGATTTCACTGTTTGTTTGAAAATTCATTTTTTTAATTTAATTTTTGTAATTGAATATTTAACTATTCCATGTTTGGCTGAGAATTGATCGTATTTAGTTATAAATTCAACTATTGAATTTTCCACTGAGAATTAATCTCTTTTGGGTGAAAATTCAATTACTTGGTTGAACTACTTTGCTAAAATTCATTACATTGATTAAGGATTTATCTATTTAGTTGAAAATTAATTTTGTTTAAATTCATTTTTTATCTAAAAATTTTACTGACATTTTAACTATGTTGTTATCAAAAAGTCATTTTTTTGTGTGGAAATTTCAGCTATTTTGTTGAAAGCTCAACTACTTTGTTAAAAATTCATTTATTGATTGAATGTTTAACTATTTGGTTTAAAATTCGTTTTTTTTTGTTTTTTATTTAAAAAATTTATTTTTTTAACTGAAAACTTAAGTCTTCCATTTTTGGCTGAGAATTGAAAGTTCAACTTTTAAATTTTCATTGAGAATTAATCTTTTTTTGGTTGAAAATTAAACTACTTGATTGAAATTTGTTTAAATATTGAACTATTTCCTTGAAAATTCATTTTTGTTGTTGAAAAATAATATTCTGTGTTAAAAATTTATGAATATTAATAGTTGAATATTCATCATTTTGGTTGAAAATTCAAATATTTTTTTTGAGAATTCGCTTTTTTTGTTGAAAATTAATTTTTTTCTTAAAATTTAACTATTCCAAGTTTGTATGAAAAAATATCATTTTTGTTGAAAATTTATATTTTCGGGTTAAAAATCCAACTGTTCTGTAGAAAATTCGTCTTTGTGGCTTAAAAATTCAACTTTTTTGTTCCAAATTTTATTTTTAAGTTGAAAATTCTATTATTTTGGTAGAAAATCAACTATTTGGTTGAATATTAACTTTTTGGTTGAAAATTGTACTGTTTTTTATTTAAAGTTGAACATTTTTTGGTTAAAATATCCGCTATTACATTTCTTGTTGAGAATTTATATTTTTTGGTGAAATTCGACTGTTTTTTATTTAAAATTAAATTTTTGTTGTTGAAATATCAACTCTTAAAATTTTATTTGAGAATTCACGGTTTTGCTTGAAAATTCAACTACTCGGTTGAAAGTTAAACTCCTTTCTTAAAAATTCATTTTTTTTGTTGTTGAAGATTCATCATTGTATTTGACAATTCATCTGTTTGGTTGAAACTAATTTTTTTAAACTGAAAATTGAACTATTTGGTTAAAAACTTAACTATTTTGTTTACGATTTAATAATCTTGTTGGAATGTCAAATATTTTGTTAAAAAATATAATTTTGGGTTTAAAATTTAACTGTTTTGTTAAATATTTATCTCTTTAAATATATACTTTGTTATTTTAGATTAAAAATTCAACTGTCTCTTAAAATGTTTGTCTTTTTGGCTTGGAAATTGAACTATTTGGTTGATAATGAGCCTGTTTTTGGTTGAAGTTTAATCCTTTTTTTTTTTGGAAAATTTTAACATTTGTTTGAAAATTCATCTTCTTATGTTGAAAATTCATCTTTTTGGTTAAAATTTTAATCTCTGGTTTGTTTGAAAATTTGTTCCTTTTGCCTGAAACATCATTTTGGTTGTTTTTAAAAATTCAACTATTTAGTTAAAAATTCTACTAATTTGTTGAAAATTTAATTATTTGGTTGAAAGTTCAACTACTTTAAAAAAATATATATTTTATAGTCGGAAATTAATTTTTTTTTGTTCGTTAAAAATTCGTCATTTTAGATAAAAAATTCTTCCTTTTAAATTGAAAATTTATCCTTTTAGGTAGAAAAGTTCTAGTTTGAAAAATCATGTTTCTTCTAAAAAATTAATTTTTTTTACTAGAAAGTTCTACTATCAAATTAAAAATGCACCTGTTTTTTGTGAAATTTTAATTTTTTGTTTGAAAATACGCATCTTTTTATGTGGGAAATTCAACTTTTGGTTGAAAATTCAACTATTTAAAAAAATGCAATATATTTTGACTGTGAAGTCAGATTTTTGCGTAGATACCTTTCTGTCTTCTTATCTAATATGCGTGAGAAGATAATTGTTAGCAGCGTTTGATTAATTAGTGTTATTATTTTCTTTTAAGTATAGGAGAATAGCAATGTTATTTCGAAAAAAAAAATTATTTTCCTTAAATAATAACAGGTGAATTCAGTCCTTAAAATAAAATGAATGCTTCCAATTTGAAAAAAATCGGTAATAAATTAATCATTCTTTGCAAGCATTAACATTTTCAACCTTTGAAATTGTGTGACAGTGTAGACTTCTAAACTATTCAAATTAGAAAGAATCAAATGGTCCATGTAATCAAATTGATTAAAAATCTAGATTCAAAATCAAAATTGTCCAGTACCATTATTCTGTTTATTGTATGAAAAAATGCTTACAGAATAACATATCTTGATTTATTATCATCGCAATATATTTTCCGTTCTTTCATTTTCTGAAGATAATACCTGAGTCATCAGTTTTATTGGACATTGATTCCATTACTAAATATTATTAATACCTGTTTTAAATCTCTAAATATAGAGGTTACAAGTATTCAGAAAATATAGAGATATAATGTTGTTAAGTTGTTTTTTTAACATTTTGAAAAAACGTAGAAATTTGGGAATTTTCAAATCGATATTTTCAATCAGGATATTTCCCAAAGAATAAAATGGTCTTTGATTAAATTAAAATTAGATTTAATGAGACTGTACTACATGATTGGTAAAATTCCGCTCGAAGGAGTTCGTGTGCGCCAGGTCACGTAACATCAGCTGATTTCGGTCAGTTGGGAATAAAGACCCCCTTGGTGTAATCGCCTCGTCTCACGTGATTGGAATTTTCTTTTTCAGTCTTGACTATAATCTCATACGGAAAAACAAATACTTTTAAAAATATATTTTTTATGAAGAATTTAATTTGTTATCAACTTTCAACAGAAAAACAGAGTTTAAACATGACCAGGAAACCGGGAAAAGGCTGTGAAATTTGTTTACTGAGAATAAAAACAGGAAATGATCGGGAGTTGTACTTAAATTAATATTGAAAGTGCTTTGATATTTTATTACTCTTAGTTTGTTCAATAACGAGTCGAACCATGGAAAAGACTTTATTGTAAATATTTATTTTTTAAATTGAAGAGAGAAAGATTTACGTTTTAAAATTCAAATATAAAAACTGTCATTATGATTTGGAACAGGGTATTTTAGAAAAAAATTATAATTCACATCTGGAACAAGGAATTTTCGAAACAGACTTTTTCATTTTTTAGGGAATTACTAATTTTGAGATATTACTAATTTCGGGAATTTAATAATTTCGGTGTTTTTGAATGTCCTAATTTTGCTACAATTGTTAAATTTCACTTTCGGCATATTTAAATTTAGTTATTAAACAATTTTGGTTGTTTCATTTTTGTCGGTCATTCTAAATTTGTGAAATTTTCATTTTTCGGCAATTTTATATTTTGGTAATTATACTGTCGGTATTTTTCAACATTCAGAATTTTTCTTTTTTGGCAATATTATTTCATTCCACATTTGGATCTAAAAAATAAATATAATGAAGTATAATTCTTTCTTGGCACAGTGGATCTCCAACAAGCAATTTTCCAACAGAATTATAATTCGGACTTGTAAGAAAAAATTTGTCAAAAGAATGATAATTTTGAGGTGGTTCAGGGAATTTTCAAAAAGAATTACAATGAATTCTTACTTGGAACGGGGAAGTTTTGAAAAGAATTCTTATTCTTATTTGTAACAGGGGGGTTTTTTAAAGGAATAATAATTTTTAGGTGTTTCAGGGAATTTTCCAAAAAAACTTATGATTCTGAGTTATACCTCTATTTAAAAAAGAAGTATACTAAAGTATAATTCTGACTTGGAACAATGAATTATCGAGAAAAATGATCATCTTAAAAATTCAACTGTTTTGTTAAGAAGTCGTCTTTTTGGGTTGAAAATTCAACTCTTATAGTATAAAATAAACTGTTTGTTAAAAATTCACATTTTTGTGTTGAAAATATAACTAAAATCGTATTTTTGGGTTAAATTCAATTGTTTCTGATTTAAAGTAAAAATATTTTTTGTTCAAATGTCAACTATTACATTTTCCTTTGAGAATACACGTTTTTGCTTGAAAATTCAACTACTTGGTTGAAAGTTGAACTCCTTTCTTAAAAATCCATTTTTGTTGTTGTTGGAGATTCATCATTTTATTTGAAAACTCATCTCTTTGGTTGAAAATTATATATATTTTTTTTTCAACTGAAAATTTAAATATTTTGTTAAAAACTTAACTTTAAACTTCTTTTAAAAGGTTCGTCTTTTTGGCTTGAAAATTAAACTATTTGGTTAAAAATTCTACTAATTTGTTGAAAATTTAATTATTTTGTTGAAAGTTCAACCTTTCGAATTGAAAATTTATCCTTTTAGGTAGAAAAGTTTTAGTTTGAAAAATCATGTTTCTTATAAAAAGTTAATCTTTTTTACTTGAAAATTCAACTATTTAATTAAAATTAAATTAGAAATTCAACTATTTGTTTAAAAATTAACGTTTTCGTTCAAAATTCGTAATTTCGGGTTAAAAATTCAACTGTTGTAGAAAATTCGTATTATTTGGTTGAAAATAGACTATTATGTTGAAAAATCGTCTTTTTGGTTAGGAAATTCATCTCTTTTGGTTGAAATTTAATCACTTTTGGTTGAAAATGCAACTATTTAGTTGAGAATTCATCATTTAAGTTCAAAATTCATCACTGGTTGAAAATTTGACTTGTTGAAAATTCGTCTTTTTTTATAGGAAATTAATCTTCTCAGTTGAAAATTGATGTTCTTGGTTGATGTATGTATGTTAAAAATATAAAAGGTATGTTATAAAAATCCCAACTATTTTGTTAAAAATTCAATTATTAGGTTGAAAACTCAATTTTTTGTTATAAAATTGAACTATTTTGTAAAAAGTTCGTTTTTGTTTCTGTTTGAAATATCAACTATTACACTTTTTGTTGATAATTCATCTTTTAGGGTTGAATATTCAACTATTGTAGTGTTAAATTCAACTATTTCTTTCAAAAATTAACTTTTTTTGTTGACAGTTCGTAATTTCGGGTTAAAAATTCAACTTTTTTGTAAAAAATTCGCCTTATTTAGTTGCAAATACGACTATTGTATTAAAAAATCGTCTTTTTTGTTTGGAAATTCATCTGTTTTTGTAGAAATTTTATTATTTTTGGTAAAAAATGCAACAATTTAGTTGAGAATTCATCTTTTTTTTGTTAAAAATTTTACTACTTGGTTGAAGGTAAAACTAATAATTTAAGTACTCCAGTTAAAGATTCATTATGTCACTTGAAAAATGATCTCGTTGGTTGAAAGTTCAACTACTTTGTTGATAACTTATTTATTTTTTGGTAGAAAATTCATTTTTTATATTTGAAAATTAAACTACTTAGGTAAATGTTGAACCAATTTGTTAAACATTTATTTTTTTGGTTGAAGATTTATTTTAGTTGAAAATTCATCTCTTTGCTTGAAAATTTGACTATTTTGTTGAAACTTCTTCTTTTCTTTGTTGAAAATAATTTTTTTTACTACATTTTTAACCTTTTTGTTTCTGGTTGAAAATTGAGGTTTATTAGTTAAAAATTGTTTTATTTGTTTCAAAATTAATCTTTTTTGATAGAAAATTAATCTTCTTGGTTGAGAATTCATTTTTGTAGATTAAAAATCCAACTATTGGGTTAAAAATTAATTTATTTTGTTGAAAATGGAATTATTTGGTTGAGAATTAAACTTTTTGAAGAAAAATTTAACTGTTTGTAAAAAGATCGTTTTTGCTCTTGAAAGATCAACTATTATATTTTTCGTTGAGAATTAATCTTTTGGTTTTGAAAATTCGACTATTTGGTTGATAATTAATCTTTGTAAGTAGAAAATTCCAGTATTTGATCACTAATGTAACTATTTAATTGAAATTTTTATTATTCCATTAAAAGTTCAAGTATTTCGTTGAAAAATCATCCTTTTCGGTCGAAAATTAAACAGTTTTATTGAGCATTCGTCTCTTTGAACAGAAAATTCATTCTTATGGATTGAAAATTCATCTTTTATGGTTGAAAATTGAACTGTCTTCTGAAAAATAAATTCGAATTCCCGCGTTGCTTATTTAAATAACACGTTATTTCCGCAACACTGCTCCGACACAGGTCGCTGGTCAATCTCTCTAGCAATCACCCCACGCGAAGAGCTTCACAAACTCATCATGTTTCATAGACCACATAAAAATACGCAAAATTACTGACAATCCCACAGTAAGATCCATATACTCTTAGGTCATAGAAATCACTCTGAAAAAACCATCCTTGGATCAATACAAAATTCATAAACTTTGTTTCAAAACATTGTCTGTTGGTGATTATATTATTCATTCTAGATAATTTAAGGATCGTTGGTTAAAGTTCAAAAGTGTTTTCCTTCTTATGTTAGCTGATTGCGTGCAAAAATGCTGAAACGTCTTTCGATTTCAGAGTACAACATTTCAATCGAGTATATTGTCGAATATAGATTTCTCTTCGGTTGTTTACGTCACGGGTTGGCAATACCAGACAATACAGTGTCTGGACCAGAACAGTGACGTATTTTCATCCGATGGAAAATTAGTGAATACTTAGCTATGATCAACAATACATAAAAGAGCAGTCTTTAGGAATAAGTAATCTTGTCAGAAACAGAGACTGAAGTACTTGAGCAGTTTAGATATTTCCTGCAGTAAAGGGCAAATCTCTATTCATGAATTAAATTCTTGAATTAGATATTTCCATACAGGGTACAGGGCTCGAATCCTGCGACTTTTTCGATTTTTTTTTAAATGCGCAATAAGACTTCAACATTTTATTTTTTAAATAGTTTGTTTCTATTTCAGTAACAATAAATGAAATTTTAGTTGATTTTTTGTTGTTGACAAATTTGGTAAAATACGAAAAAATATGCAGTAGGGGTATAACTTTTTAGATTTCAGAAAGTGTGACAATTTTGAACTCTGAACTGCTATTCATATTTTTTGTCGTTTTCGAGAAGAATGAGATTTTCAATCTTAAAAAAAATCGTTTTTCTCAAAAATGCGTGGTACGATTCTTTTTCTCCTTGGCTTAAAATAACCAGGGGCCTCCACGAAATGTGTGAACAAGGAAAATGGATGTGCAAGCACTTTTGGATTAAACTTAATCGATGCTAGTCGATTCTTCACAAAAATAGGGGAATAAATGATTGGAAAAAAAAATAATTAATAAAAATTAATACTGAATTTTCAACAAAAAAGATGAATTTTCAATGAAGATGAATTTTTTTACCAAAAAATATAATTTTTCAACAAAATACATTAATCTTGAACAAAGTATTTAAATTTTCAACTAAAAAAGGTAAATTTTCAACCAAAAAGAAAAAAAAATTACATAATAGTTTATTTTTAACAAAATAGATCAATGTTGAGTTAGATTTTCAACAAAGTAGTTCAATCTTGAACCAATTAGTTGAATTTTCTACCTAAAGAGATGAATTTGCAAATCAAGGAGAATTTTCAATATAAGATTCACATTTTCATACAAGAAAGATTTTTCAGATGATAAAATCAAAAATTTTAACTAAATTGTCGAATTTTTAAGCCAAAAGGAACAAATTTAAAAAAAACCGTTGTATTTCGAGAAAAAAGTAAATTTTCATCCAAATAGTTGAATTTTTAACTTAAAAAGATTAAATTTAAAACAAAAAAATGGAATAGTTGCATTTTCAGATAAAAAACGTAATGTTTAATCAACAATCAAAAAAAAGATTTTTCACCAAATAGTTAAATTTTTAACTGAAGTTATTTTTAACTAAATAGTTAAATTTTTAAGCAAAAATGATAAATTTTCTACAAAACAGTTGAATTTTCATCAAAAAATTACATTTTCAACCAATAAGATGAATTTTTTCACATAAAGTAGAATATTTCCACAAAATAAATGCATCTTTGAGAAAATATTTGAACTTTTCACTAAAAAGGTAAATTTTCAATCAAAAAGAAAACAAATATTCAACAAAATAGTTTAATTTTTGACTAAACAGATAAATCTTCAGCCGAGAAATGTTATCATTTTTGGTTTAGAATGCAACTATTTAGTTGAAAATTCACATTTTTTTATTGAAAATTTTACTACTTGGTTGAAGGTAAAACTGAAAATTTAAGTAGGTTAAAGATTCATTATTTTACTTCAAAACTCATCTCGTTGGTAGAAAGTTCAACTAAATTGTTGAGAGACAATTTATTTTTTGGTTGAAAATTCATTTTTTATATTTGAAAATTAAAGTACTTGTGTAAATGTTGAACCAATTTATTAAAAATTTATTTTTTCAGTCAAGGTTCATCGCTTTGGTTGAAAATTCAATTTTTTCACAGAAAATTCGTCTTTTGGCTATTAAAGTTCAACAATTTGAATGAAATTTTTTTTCTTTAATTTTGATCCAAACAGATAAATCTTTAGCCAAAAAAATTTATTTTTAAGGAAGTACAAAGGAATTTGTACAAAACAGTTGCATTTTCAACAGAAAAGTAAATATTCAACCAAATTGTTGAATTTTCTACCCAAAAAGATGTATTTTCAACTTATAAAGGTTCAATTTCGAACAAAAAATGAAATAGTAAAATTTTTAACTAAAGCAGTGAATCTTAAAAAACAATAAAAAAGTATTTCAATCAAGTAAATTAATTTTCAACCAAAAAAGATGATTATGTAACTAAATAATTAAATTTTCTAGCCAAAATGACGATTTTTCTACAAAACAGTTTAATTTTCGAAAGAAAATGAAGTTTTCAACCAAGAAGATGAATTTTTTATCATTAAATAGAATGCCTTAACAATATACATGAATCTTGAACAAATGTTTGCATTTTTGAACAAAAAAGATACATTTTCAAATAAAATTGGAATGGTTAAATGATTAGTTGAAAATATTAATTTTCAAACAAAAATAAAACAAATATCATGATTTCAATAATCAAATTTTTTTTCAAAAATGATTTCAAAAATCATGATTTCAAAGAAGTTTAACACTCAAAAAAATTTCTGGTTAAATATGCCCTTTCTATTTTTCTGGTTACACTAACCAGAATTATGGTTAAATTAACCAGAATCTCTGGTTAATTTAAACGGAATTCTGATTGATTTAACCATAATTCTGGTTAGTCTAACCAGAAAAAATAGTAAGAGCATATTTAACCAGAATTCTGGTTGATTTAATCAGACGTTTTTTTGAGTGAAGGGATATCATATATCATTTGAACCGTTTCAAGTTCCTAAATTTCGTAGTAAAAATATTCCATTTTAAACAAATAGGTGAATTTTTAACCAAATAGTTGAATTTGGAACAAAAAATATTAAATTTCTACCAAAAAAGACGATTTTTCAACAAAATACATGAATTCTCAACCAAATAGTTGAATTTTAAACTAAAAAATATCAGTTTTCAACCAAAAACGGAATAGTTAAACTTTCAGTTAATAAATTAATTTTTCAGAAAAAAACAACAAATTTTAAACTAAAATGATGAATCATTAACTGAAATAGATGAATTCTGATCCAAAAGGATGCATTTTTAACAAAAGAATAACTTTCAACCAAGTAGTTTTTATCTTCAATGTAAAAGATGAAATTTCAACTAAAATGATGAATACTTAACTGAAATACTTAAATTTTCAACCAAAAAGATAAAGTTTCAAACAAGAAGGTTAATTTTGAAACATAAAGAATAATTTCCTACCAAAAAATACGTTTTTTTCTCAAGGAAAGAGATGAATTTTCATCTAAAAAAGACAAAATTTCAACATAATAGTTTAATTTCCAATTGAACAAAATTAATTTTCAACAAAAAAATGGCCTACAAAAAAATATAGACCAATTTTCAGCCAAAGTGATACATTTTTTAATAAAATGATAAGTCTTTTACTGGAATAGATGAATCTTCAAGTGAAGTAGATAAATGTTAAGTCAAATAGATGAATTTTTAACCAAAGAACTTATGTTTCATTCAAGTAGTTGTATTTTTTGCTAAGAAAAATGAAATTTCCACTAAAAACAAATGAATTTTTAAATCAAAAAGACCAATTTTCAACAACAAAATTTGAATGTTCATCCAAAAAAGATTTTAGTTTGACTTTTCAACATCAAAATATGAGTGTTGAATAAGAAGTAAATTTCTTACGAAATAAGAGAATTTTTAACAAAACAGTTGAATTTTTGACTAAAAAGGATGACTTTTTAATACAATTTTTTTTATTTTCAACCATATAGTTGCATTTGTATCCGATGAAGATATAATTTCTACTAAAATAGATGATTTTTAGAATTAAAAACACAAATTTTCATTCAAAACAATTTTAGTTTACTTTTCAAGAACAAAATATGAATTATAAACAACAAATACATTTTGTATGAAATTGTGGAATTTTTAACAAAAAAGTTGGATTTTCGACCAAAAAGGATGACTTTGAAAAAAAATTTTTTTTTATTTTTAACCAAACAGTTGCATTTTTATCCAAGAAAGATACAATTTTCACTAAAAATAGATGAATTTTTAAATCAAAAAGACAAATTTCCAACAAAAAGAATTTTGAATTTTCATCCAAAGAAGATTTTAGTCTGAATTTTCATCCGAAAAAGATTTTATTCTGACTTTTCAACATCAAAATATGAGTTTTTCATGAAAAACTTCCCACGAAATAATTGAATTTTCAACAAAATATTTTAATTTTCGACTGAAAACAATGACTTTTCAACAAAATTGTTATATTTTCAAACAAATAGTTGCATTTTTATCAGAAAAATATGCAATTTCTACTAAAATAGATGATTTTTAAAATTAAAAACACAAATTTTCATGAAAAAAAAATTTTAGTTTACTTTTTAACACCAAATTTTGAAACATAAAGAATAATTTCCTACCAAATAATAAGTTTTTTTTTCATGAAAAGAGATGAATTTTCATCTTGAAAAGACAAACTTTCAACCAAATACTTTAATTTTCAGTTGAACAAAATTAATTTTCAACAAAAAAATTTCCTACGAAAAAAAGATAAACAAATTTTCAGATAAAGTGATAAATTTTTTAATAAAATGATTAGTCTTTTACTGGAATAGATGAATCTTCAACTTGAGTAGATAAATTTTAAGTCAAATAGATGAATTTTTAACAAAAGAGTTTATCTTTCAACCAAGTAGTTGTATTTTCAAATCGTATCGTCCCTGAATTCTCGACGAGAACTCGTCAAGAATCATTTCAAGCGTCGAAGCCAATTTCTTCTCATCTGAATGAGAGGCAATTCTTCGTATCGTTTATAGTTCATCCTGAATTTACATTTTCGAAAAATTCAAAAAATGTTCTTTCTTTATTTCTTTTCTCATATCACTCTAAATTTAAATAAGTTAAAATTTGACTAATTAAATTAATCAAGGATCCTTCAACTAAATAATCAGTCATTTTCACTGACAAATCAGTAGTTATACCATACGAATCAGTCAAAAATTGACTCATTAAAATAATCAAGGATTCTTTGACTAAATAATCAGTCATTTCTACTGACAATCAGTGACTATAACATATAAATCAGGGAAAATTTGACTTACTAAATTAATCAATAATCCGTTGACTGAATAATAAGTCATTTTTACTGATAATCAGTCGTTATAACATAAATCAGTCAAATTTTGAATTACTAAATTAATCTATAATTCGTTGATAAAATAATCAGTCATTTATACTGACAAATCAGTAGTTAAATATATGGATCAGTAAAAATTTGACTCAATAAATTAATCAAGGATCCTTTGACTAAATAATCAGTTATTTCTACTGACAAGTCAATAGTTATAACATATGGATCAATCAAAATTTGACTCATTATATTAAGCAAGGATCCTCTGACTAAATAATCTTCCAATTCTACTGGCAAATCAGTCGTAATAGCATATGAATCATTCAGAATTTCACTCATAAAATAACTCAAGGATCATTTGACTAAATAATCTGCCATTTATACTGACAAATCAGTCGTTATAAAATATGAATCAGTCAAAATTTGACTCAATAAATTAATCAAGGATCCGTTGACTAAATAATGAGTCATTTCTACTGAAAAATCAGTCTTTGTAACATATGACTGAGTCAAAATTTGGCTCATTAAATTAATCAAGGATCCTTTACCTAAATAATCAGTCATTTCTGCTAACAATCAGTCTTTATAACATACAAATCAGTCAAAATTTGACTTACTAAATTCATCGATAATCCGTTGACTAAATAATCAGTCATTTCTACTGACAAACTAGTAGTTGTAACATACAAATCAATCAAAATTTGACTCATTAAATCAATCAAACATCCTTTTACTAAATAATCACTTATTTCTACTGACAAATCATTGTTTATAACATGCGAATCAGTCAATATTACTGACTGAATCAAAAAGGCACTTTAAGTGACTGATTTAGTCAATAGAAGCTACTGATTTGTATGCTATAATAAAAAATAATAAAATCATTCGTAAATTAAAATTCTTCATTGAACTCCTACATTTTAAGTAATGCTTAAAATTAACATAAATTACCGATTTAAAAATTGAAAGTTATGCATTGGAATTTTTTAATTTAGCTAAAAATAAAAAATACTACACTATAAATTTGAATCAGTAAAAAGTGACTGAGTCTTAGTTAATTTTGACTGATTCAAATAATGCACATCCGACGACTGACAAATCAGCGAAAATTAAATTTTTCAATCATTTAATTTGACACACTGATGAAATCAGTCATTTCCAATAAACAAGATTAATTTCCAAGACTAAATGACAACTAATTTTCAAAAAAATAATTTAATTTTCATCAAAAGAGAACAAAAAACATTGAATTTTGAACAAAAAAGAATTATCAATAGAAAAAAAATGGTAACCAAAAAAGAATACTTTTCAAATAAACGGATGAATTTCCAACTAACATCATGAATCATTAAACAAAAAATTTAATTTTCATCAAAGCAGTTCAACTTTCAACCTACTCTGGTTGAATTAAAAAAAATTAATTGGTTACCATAAATATTAATTTTATACCAAATAAGACAAACTTTTAACGTGAAAAAAGATGAATCTTAAACCAAATAGTTGTATTTGCAACTAAAAAAAAAATTAATTTCTAATCAAAGAAGGAATATTTAAATTTTTCATCACGAGAATTAATTTTCAACCATAAAAGAAAATTAATTTGTAACAAAATATTATTTTGATTAATTATCTCTCAGAATAGAGTTAGAAAGTCACGGTTTTCAAAAATTGTCCACTGTTTGACAAATTTTCAATTAGAGTGAGGTAATACTTAATTATTGTTAACAAGAATAATTGATTATTATTGTTAATAATATTATCTCAGTATAATGCTAGAAAATTGCAGTTTTTTCAAAAATTTTCCACTTTTTGTCCAATTTTTAAATAGAGTGAGGTAAGTAATCAATTAAAGTTAACAGCATTAATTGTTGTAACAATTTATTATTACTTTAAATAATATTATCTATGAAAAATGTTATAAAGTTGCGGTTTTGTTCAAAATATTCAACTTTTTGTCCACTATTCACATAGATTTCGGTAATAATTATTGAAATATAACTAACAAAATCGTTTAATATTTAATATCAACTTTTCAATTACTTAGTAAGTAATAATTAATGCAGATTAGAAACAAATAATAAATATTAATATTAATTCAAACAAAAAGGCTTTCACCCAGGCGGAAATATTATATATAGTTTATATATAGTTTGAAATATTACATATAATATTCATTTGTTTTACATAAAAAATGTATAAAACAAATGAATATTATATATAATATTTCACACTATATATAAACTATGTATAATATTTCCGCCTGGGCAGTAACTACATCAAGAAAAATGTATATTTAATATGATCGATATAGAAAATTTAAAGAATATTTAAAATATCTGGTATTTTTTTCAGAAAAATATATTCACAAAAAAGAAAGAGATCTTTAAAATATGATTTTTTATAATGTTTATTTATTATTTGTTCATAACTGAAATGGCACATCAAAGTAAAACATTTCAGAAGAAACAACAATTTTCTAGCACATATCTAAGAGAAGATAGTTATAAAAAATAATGAATTGTTTAAACAACTTTTTTTGTTAAATTCCAATTATTATTACCTCACTGAGTGAAAAGTGGACAAAAAGTTAAAAATTTCAGAAAAAAACCCTCAAATATCTAGTATTAATATAGATGAACTTAGTTACGAACAATAATAATTTGTTTAAACAATCATTCTTGCTAAATTCGATTGATTATTGAGTCACTTCAAGTAAAAAATAAACAAATAGTTATAAATTTCAGAAAAAAACCGCGACTTTCTACCACCAGGCAGAAAGAATATCATTGAAAATAATAATAAATTGTTTAAAAAATTATTTTTGCTAAATTAAATTGAATATAAACTCACTTCAAGTAAACAAAAAGTTAAAAATCTCAGGAAAAAATCTTAGAAAAAACCGCGACTTTCTATCTCTATTCTAAAAGAAAATTGCTGAAAATCAAAATAAATTGTTTAATCAATTGACGTAACCATAAAGTTATCAGTAGGATGTAGTATTTTATGTATTAGAAACAATTTGCCTTCGAAAACCCGAAAAAAATCATAATTAGCGTTTAAAACTCGCAAAACCCATTTTTTCACTTAGGGTTTTTTTTCGGACTTTACAAAACAGACTTATGGGGTTGATATTCGAAAACTAACATTATATTCGTATTTTATGGTTAATTTTGAAGAGAAATGTTGAGTTTCGACTCGATTCACCTGAAATTGAAAATTCTGAATAAAATTTACAAGAACGTATTTTTTTCTTATGGGAAATACCTTTTAAACTAACCACCTCTAAATATCATTTTTTTAGAGATGTTTTTAAGATGTATAAAAATTCGAAAAAAAAATCCAATGCATTTTTGGATCAGCCTAATGAGACAGCAAACTAGATCCTTAAAAGTACAACCTCTAGATGGTAAAAATGATAAATTACTTTACTATAAAATAAGTTATTCCTAACGGAAGTTGCTGTAAAAAATAAATCCCTACAACTGTTTTCCAGGTAGAAAATTGTCGAAAAACAGTTTATATAGAACAAATGATCGAAAACTTGCAGCCCCGAAGTAAATAGGAATGTCCTATTGAAATAGTCCCATTCCGCCCCCAAAATGTTGACCCAGCAACATCCTGTTTGTCTCCCACAAAAAGTACAAAATCGCGTGTCAAGAAAATCGTCACGCTCATCTTTTTTTCTTTCAGCTGCGCTTCTGGTCGAAATGCGTCCCTCGGATTATTTCGAATTTAGAGCGCAGGTACGTACCTGTGTCAAAGTAAGAGCGGACACTGTAATAAAGCTGACGAGAGGGGGAGTCGAGGTACACAATAAAGTATAAAGCATATGGGAAAAGGAAAGAAAAGAAAAAAGAAAAGAAAAACGAAATAAAGAAAAAGGACAGAATTCAACGGGCGGAGATAAAATCCGAAAAGAGAGATAGACACTGAAAAGAGAGATAAACACCGAAAAGAGAGATAGATACCAAAAAGAGAGATAGTCAACGAAAAGAGGGCTAGACGATGAGAAGAGAGATAGAAACCAAAAATAGAGCTAGACACCGAAAAGAGAGATAGTCACAAAAAAGAGAGCTAGACATCGAAAAGAGAGAGATACACCAAAGAGAGAGAGAGACATACCAGAAAGAGAGACAGAGACCAAAAAGAGAGCTAGACAACGAAAAGTGATCTAGACACCGAAAAGAGAGAGATACACCAAAGAGAGAGAGAGAGAGAGACCAGAAAGAGAGCTAGGCAACGATAAGAGAGGTAGACATCGAAAAGAGAGAGATACACCAAAGATAGAGAGACCAGAATGAGAGACAGACACCAAAAAAAGAGCTAGACAACGAAAGGGAGCTAGACACCGAAAAGAGAGAGATACACCAAAAAGAGAGAGAGACACCAGAAAGAGAGCTGGACAACAAAAAGAGAGAGATACACCAAAGAGAGAGAGAGAGAGAGAGACCAGAAAGAGAGACAGACACCAAAAAGAGAGCTAGACAACGAAAAGAGAGCTAGGTACCGAAAAGAGAGCTAGACACAAAAAAGAGAGCTAGACACCGAAAAGAGAGATAGACACCAAAAAGATTGATAGACAACGAAAAGAGAGCTAGACGCCGAAAAGGGAGACAGGCATAAAAAAGAGAGCTAGACAACGAAAAGAGAGCTAGACACAAAAAAGAGAGATAGACACCGAAAAGAGAGCTAGACACCAAAAAGAAAGATAGACACCAAAAAGAGAGCTAGATAAAAATAAGAGTAGAGCCACAAAAGTAGAAAAAGGAGGATGGGGAGATTAAGGTAGGGGGTAAAAGAGAGATAGAAAAACTTAGAGAAATCGAAGACAACTAAGGGTTCTCGGATCAATCGATAGGGAAATATCGACATTGGGGTGAATTAGAGGAGGGTGCGGATGCATAAGGGGTGGCATTAGGTGAACAGGGGCGGCTGGAATGGGGTGGTTTCAAGGGTGCTCCTTTGTTCGTCTTCAGCTTCCTTAGAGCACATAGAGCGCATTTTTCTTTTCTTTTCATCTTAAGAAGATGCCCGTGGAAACAAGGATGACGCAACTATTTCAATGAGTTACAGTCTTTTCTTCAAGTCACCCTTATCACTCGTGTGAGACTTAATTAAAAAATCGCGCCGATTCTGCGTCTTATCAGAACAGTTTTAATTCCCTGACTCTTCGGTAATCTGAAGAGAGGGATGAGCCAAACAGTCATAAGGATAGAAATGAGGTTTTTGTATGTAAATTAGGTTGGCTCTTATTTGTATTTTACAAAATTATGTACAAAAATTTTTGAAACTTTTTATGGGGCCCCAAAGAATCCCTCATAAGAGCTTATCAGAAGAATCACGTGATATACTGTGATATTTAGTTTGGTTATCAGATTAAAAAAATCTTTGCAGCAAAAATAATCATGATTGGATAAGATTTTATTTCACATTCAATTAAGAAAAAGAGGAAAAATTAATTTCTTTTGAAAATTTTAAACTAATTTTAATATTCTAATATATCTTTGGTTTATTTTTAATGATCATCTTAGTTTTAAAAAACACTTTTCAATGTTTAAAATTAAAATTTTTATGAATATTTTTTTTCTACCAAAATATTTAAATCGTAGCAACCAAAAAGACGAATTTATAATAAAACAGATGAATTTTAAATCAAAACAGATAAATTTAAAACCAAGAAGTCACTTTTTTAAAAAAAGTCGAATTTTCAATAAAATAAATGAGCATTAGTCAAATAGTTGAATGCTCATCAAAAAAGACAAACTTTTAGCTAAAAACATAAATTTTCAATCAAAAATGAAATAGTTAAATTTTTGTAGTTAAAAAAACTCAAGTTTTCAACCCAAAAATACAAATTTTTCCAAAATTAATTAAACTTTCAACCAAATAGATGAATCTTCAAACAAAAAGATATATATATATTTGAAAAAGTAGTTCAACTTTTAACCAATCATTTGACAATGTTAATTTTTCAATTAAAAAACAGTTGAATTCAACCAAGAAAGACAAATTTTCAATAAAATAAAAGAATTTTTAACAAAATTTTTGAAGTTTCAACAAAATATATAAACTTTCAACAAAATAGTCCAATTTTCAACTAAAATTATGTATCTAAACCCAAAAAATGATATTTAAACAAAGTAGTTCAACTTTCAATTAGGCATTTGAATTTTTAACATAAAACGTTATTTCTCAAACAAATAGTTGAATTTTCTACCAAAGTAGTTGAATTTTTTTATGAAAAAAAAGAATTTTTAATAAAACAGGTGATTATTTAAGCAAAAAATGACTTTTTTCGCGAAACTGGTGAATTTTGTACAGCCTAGATTAATTTTTAACCAAATAATTGAATTTTCAATCAAAACATAAATTTGTATCCAAGATTATTAATTTTCTACCGAAAAAGTCGAATTTACAACAACATAAATAAACATAACCAAATAGTTGAATCTTCTAACAAACATATAAATTTATAACCAACATGTATTTTTGACCAAAAAAATTTTCTACAAAAAAGATGAATCTTTACCTAAAAAAAAGTAAATAGTTCAACAAAATAAATGACAATTTTCAATAAAAAAGTTCCTTTCAAAGCAAACATGGAATAGTCACATTTTTAAATTAAAAAATTCATTTCTAACTAAAAAAATACAAGTTTTCAACAAAATAGTTAAATTTTCAATTATAAAGATGAATCGTTTGAAACAAAAGTTTTAAACAAATTAGTTCAACTTTCGAATAATCATTTGATAATGTTTATTTCTTATTTAAAACCAGTTGAATTGAACCATAGAAGAACAATTTTCAAAAAAAAATATGAATTTTTAACAAAATTGTTTCATTTTAACCAAGCAGTTGAATTTGTAACAAAAGAAGTTGATATTCAAACAAATAGTTGAATTTTCTACAAAGTGGTTAAACTTTTATCTAAAAAAGAAGAATTTTCAATAAAACAGGTGAATTTTCAACCAAATTTTTCATTAAAAATATAAATTTTAACCAAGATGGTTAATTTTTTACCGAAAAAGACGAATTTACAACAAAATAAAGGAACATTAACCAAATAGTTAAATCGTACAACAAAAAGATAAATTTATTATTAACATGTATTTTTAACAAAAAAGTTTTTCTACTGAAAAGATGAATATTTAATCAGAAAAAAAAAGTAAATCGTTCAACTTTCAATGAGGCACTTGAATTTTCAACTAAAAAATATGTTAATTTTGGATCAAACACAGTTGAATTAAAAAAAAAAAAGACAAAAATTCAAAGAAATAGTTCAATTTACAACCAAAAAGATGAATCTTCAATAAAAAAAGTTTGTTAACAAATTAGTTCAACTTTTAAGTGATCATTGGATAATATTTATTTGTTATTTAAAAACAGTTACATTCATTCAGAAAATTTACATTTTTCAACAATTATTAATTCATTATCTCCAAAAAGACGAATTTTCAACCATGAAGATCAATTTTATAATAAAAAAGACGAATTTCCAACAAAATACATGCATTTTTTAACAAATAGTTCTTTTTAAGAAGATTTCACAGAGATTTTAATTATTTCAAAGAAATTTCAAAAATGTCAAAAGATTTCGAAATATATCAAAGATTTAAAAAAACTTAAAAATATTTCACGAAGATCTCAACCAAATAGTTGAACTTTTAACTGAAAATGATACATTTTTAACCAAAAAAGAAAGAGTTAAATTTTCAGTTGAAATTATTATTGTTTAATTGTTTATAAAGAAACGAATTTTCAACAAAAGAGTTCATTTTTTTAACAAGTAATTGAATTTTCAAACAAAAAGATGAATTTTTAACAAAATGCATGCATTTTCAACCAAATAGTTAAATTTTCAGTAGAAAAAATTATTGATTTTTAAAATATAATAGAGAAGAGACAAGAAATGATTTGCCACAACCTCGGTGGTATGATCGATTAACGCTCCACTCATATACAGTGGCGTTCCCGGTTCAAATCCGGGCTGGGGCATATTTTTTTTCGCTTCTCAAAAAAATAGTAAACCAATAATCGACACAATTTATTATTTAACATTAAAAAATTAATGAATACCTTATTTCATCCACTTCTTCCACACCATTTATTCAGAATTTTGTACAAAAAAATGACGTTTCGGAATCCGACCGATTCCCTCATCAGATCCCTATAAATTTAATTTTTAACATAACTATCATATAAAATTTTTTAACTTGGAATAACCAAGTATTATTTAAATTCTACATACTTCATCACAAAGATCCGATTTACTAAAAAAAATTACCATTACTAGCTATATTGAGAATTACTATTTTAATACGTTTTTTGAAAAAAGATTCGATTTCATCAGGGCTCGGAACTGCTCAAGCTTCAAAAAATAGTAAAACAGTAACCATACTTCTTTTGAAAAAGTAACCGTAAAGTAACAATAATTTGGAAAAAAAGTAACTGAAATTATGAATTGTCTACAGAAAATTATTTGTTTGAGAAAGTAGTTCGACTTTCAATAGAATAGTTGAATTTTTCGGACTAAAAAATATGAATTCTCAACGAAAAATGTAATTGCTGATACAATAACCAAAAAAGATTTTAATTCATTATAAAAAACAGTATAATTCATTAAAAAAATGAGATTTTTCTACAAAATAGGTTATTTTGCAACCAAATTTTTGAGTTTTTAAGCCAAAAAGACCAATTTTTACAAAACAGTTGAATTTTCAACCAGTAAATATGGATTTTTAACAAAAAAGTTATCTTTCGACCAAATAGTTGAATATTCTACGAAAACAGGGGAATCTTCAACCGAAAAAGACGAATTTTCAACAAAATAAGTACATGTATAACCAAAAAGATGAATTTTCAAATAAAATTATGTATTCCCAACCAAAAGGGTGATTTTCAATCAAGAAGATTATTTTTCTACCAAAAAAGACGAATTTTCAATTAAAATGATGAACCTTTAACAAAAAACTATAGGTTCAACACAAATTGTTCAACCTTTAACCGATTTTCAACCAAATAAGATAAATTCTCATTGAAAAATATAATACATAGTTCGATATTTCAACAAAAAAGATTTAAATTTTAAATTAAAAACTAGCCATTTTAGCTAAATTGAAATTTTTATCAGGATTCATAATAATTCTATTGATAGCCCTTTTTATACATTTTACATACGAACTAATTATTATTTTATTGTTATTCTCTAATTTTCCTGGCTCTAAAGTGCCAAATTTACTGGAAAATTTTGTATTTTTACATTTTTCACAAGTTCTTAAATAATACGGTTAATGAATTAAATAATTTCGTTATTTCGGGAAAAAAATGTAATCAAAAGTAACCCGGTCCGAGCCCTGTATATAAATCGTTAAGAATATCATCGGAAATACATATTTTTATTCATTTTTATGAACAAACAACATAATTATTGTTAAAAAATTAAATATTATAGTATAATTCATACATTTAGTTTCAATTATTTGAAATTTAAGAATAATTGAACACATTTACATACTATAAATGTGAGCATAGAAAATTTCAAAACTTTAATTTTTTTACTGAAACAGGTGTAAAAAAGCGAGAAATTATAATTTTTGGGGAAAACTCCGTTAAAAAGTGGACTTATCACATTAGTACATTCGATGGAAAAATCCCGGTCACTGAATCACAATCCCGGTCATATCCCGATTTCCCGGCCAGGTAGACACCCTGATTAATATACTCTGTGCTTGACTAAAATATTAGAGAAAATAAAAACTTAATTAATTCATTCAAAAGTCTTTGAGTTAGGATCTGGATAGAGTTTTCAACTTGAATTGGAAAACTGTCGTGCAGAAATTCCAGACAAAGGGAAAATGAAATATACGACATGCAGATGCACTCAGGAATGTATATCGAATTACTGAAACGTGCATGTAAATGTATTACAACAATGCGACCGCAAATTAACAGTCCCATTATAGCTAAATTATCACCAGTACACTTTGGCAGAAATTCGCCATGGATTTGCGTGCCACAAATTTTCCAAGAAACTTGCTACACAATGTTGCCTGAATGCCGCTCGAGTACAGTTCTAAAGTACATATCGTATGCTCAACAATGCACTTGTACACAGTATATTATAAACCAAATATGGCCAAAGGGCCAGGGCGAACTGTTTAGGACTTTAGGAGTGCTTCAGACGCGCTTTGATCTCTTATTAAGGAGCCCTCCTCAAGAAAATTAGACGATAATATTATCTAAACCTATGCAAACTACGAGTTCCTAAACTAGATATAATCTTTGGAAATCTACGGCTTTAGAATCGCAACTTTCCATTTTTTGAATTCCCTATCAAGTTTCGATGAATTTCAAGTCTGAAATCCTCACTCTAAATTTCCTGTGTCAAGGATAAGACAACTTTATTTCAATGTTTCAGTGTAATATTATTCAATTTTTAAGGATTTTAATTCGATATTTTTCACAGGCTTATCGAAACACCAACAAATATAAAAATAAAATTTCAGGGCAATTCATAAAATCTATCAATATTTTGAAAAAAAAACTGCACGTGACATTTTTGTAAATATCGATCGATCTTACGATTTAACCTGAAATTTTATTTTTAGATTTTAAAGCAGACACGCGCTAGAGTATTTCAATTTTTGAATCGATAAATTTAAACTTGTCGCTGGATAGTTATATTGAATTATTTAAAAAAAAATTAATTAAAACATTTGTAATTTAAAAAATTCACAATAATGCTTATAACTCATCATATTATCCGCAGTTTACTGAATTTAAAGAGGAAATAAGTTACTACGATTAAACGTTCTCGAGATATCGTAATTTGGTTTTTTTTTAGCAAATTGCAATATCTCATAAAGTAATAAATATTTTCAGGTGGAATTTGGGTTTTAATTTAATTTTAAATTCAGTTTAATTTAACTTAGACTATTTCCCGGTTTTCACGGTCTCACTCAGAAATCGGTTTGTTTGACCCTGTATCAAAGATAGAATTTTGTCTAGTTCAAATAAAATTTGTTTAAGTTAACCAGTGTTGTGTATGAATCAAATCAATTTTGTTTGAATGAAACAAATATTTGTTTGCATTAATCAAATATATGTTTGATTCTATACCAAAGAAAGAATTTGTTTAATTCAAACATTTTTCTAAGTGCAAAAATTATATTTTTCCCCGTTAAATTTTTAGTATTTATATTAATAATTATTCAATACTATTTGCTTTTTTATATAAATTTCGAAAAGTAATAAACATTTTCAACAACAAGTTATTTTAAATAAAATTAATGTAGGTATTTTCAACCAAAAAAGATTAATTTTCAATCAAAGAGTTGATTATTCTAGCTAAAAAGTCGAATGTTTAAGAAATCATTCAACTTTTACACTCGAAAAGATGAATTTTAAACAAAAAATTAATTTTCAATCAAGAAATGTGAATTTTTAACAAAAAAGCTGAATTTTTAACAACAAAAAATTATTGTCAACCAAACAGTTTAATGTTCAAGCATAAGACACGAATTTTTAAGCCAAAATAATTACTTTAACAAATTAGTTGAATTTTCAACAAAATAATTAAATATTAAACCGAATAGTAGGATTTTTAACCAAAAGAGCTGAATTCTAAACCAAAAGTATAATAGTTGACTTTTCAATGATAAAGAATTCACTTTCAACAGTTTCAACCAAAAAAGACGTCTCTCATACGAAAAGACGAATTTTCAATCCAAAAGGACGAGTTTTCTATCCAAAGAGACGAATGTTCAACAAAACAGTTTACTTTTTTTCCAAAAAAGATGACTTTTTAACAAAATAGTTGAGTTTTCAACAAAATAATTTGCTACAAAATAAAGAGCTGAATTGAGCAAATGAGAAAAAGGCGAATTTTCTAGAAAACAAGAGAAAAAAAAGGAATTTTTAAAGAGTATTCGCGTTTTGTGATCCAGGATCTAGAACATAGATTTTGGATTTTCGATAGGACACAGAAAAAACAGAAGTGACTTTTTGTTGCGGGTAATTTTCAAGTAGATAAAATTGAATTGTTTCACATCGAACCGAAACAAGATTTAAGACTTTACATGGTAACCATTTCTCATGTGGTGGCTAAATCTTAACAGGTGAAGTTAATTTTGGTTGCAGGTAAAGATTACGTTTTGTTTTTTTCTGTGGAAATCATACTTCAATCTGTGCACTATTTGGTAACAATATACTTTTATGTCGTCGGAATGACAGGAAGTGGGTAAATTTTCAATTCATTTGCGAAATATTCAGAGTGTCGCTAATATATCACTTTATTATGTCAATTAGTAGTAATTATGTAAATTTAGATTACCTGTGCAATTACTATGCTAAATATATAAAAAGAAAGTTTTCCTTCTCAAATATAAAAGGAACTTTAGTATTTGAACGGTCCATCAACAAAATCTTAGTTGATATAACGGTAATTGTCAAATTGGAGGCAAACTTGAAGTCCCAGTAATATAACATTAACTTAGAAACTCGTAATGATTTTTTTTTAAATTTAATAAATAGTTATTATCATCCTCTACAAAATGGTCATTTCTTTTTTTTTCATTTGCATTCCTATTTACTTTAATTTAATAAAAGAACACCCCAAATGTCATTACCGTACGGCGTCCCAACCTCACTTTGCACAAGGATAAACTGTTTTTCTCCTTTTTTTAGACAGTAACCTGATATAATAATATATACATAATAAATAATAAAATTAAATAATAATAATTGTTATTAATTTTTTTAAGTTTCAACTACGTAGTTGAATTTACAACGCAAAAAGATGAATACTAAACAAAAAATGTAATAGTTGATATTTAAATTTAAAAAATGATTAATTTTAAACAAGAAACAGTCAAATTCAATCAAAAAAGACGAATTTTCGAGATGAATCCTCAACCAAAACAGATTAATTTCCAATCAAAAAGTTGTAATTTTTAACAAAATTGCTTAACTTTCAACCAAATTGTTCAATTTTCAACAAAATAATTATCGAAATTATTATTAGTTATTGCTTCAAACATTAAAAAGTTTTCTTTAATTTGTTTAATAATGGATTTTTAAATTGCTTATATTAATCGTTTTTCAACTATGGAAAATAATAATAAAATAGAATAAGAAATCACTAGATCCTTTTTTTTGTGATACTCGATTTTGGTCATTTTAAACTCAAGAATTTGAGTTTAATTGATTAAAAAACTTATTATTTCAAAATCAAAACTCTGCAGAATTTTGATTTTGAAAAAAGCATATTTTCAAAAAAGAAAAACTTTTACACAGTACGCAGGATTATTAAAAAACATGACACACTTTGAAATAAGAACTACCAAATAATTCAAGCAGAACGAAAAAAGACAAATTTTCAACATAAAAATACGAATTTTCAACTAAATAGTTAATTTTCAACGAAGAAGATTAAATTTCTACCAAAAAAAGATACATTTTCGACAAATAATGTGACAGTTCAATTTTCAGTTGAAAAATTAATTTCCAACCAAATTTCCAAACAAAAAAGATGAATTAATTATTCACTAAGAAGATTAAGATTCTACTACAAAAGAAGAATTTTCAACATGAATTTTAAACCAAATAGATAAGTTTGAAACCCGAAAATATGAATGTGTAACAACAACAAAATATTTCAACATAATAGTTAAATAAAAAAAAATTAATTTTTAACTAAAATAATGAGTATTCAGCCAAAAAAGAAAAATTTCTAAAAACAAAAAAACACGAATTTCCAACGAAATAGTTAAATTTTCAAGCAAAAAAATTAATTTTTAACCAAAAAGATGAGATTACTTTTATATCAGAAAGACGAATTTTCAACAAAACAATTGAATTTTCACCTAAAAGATACATTTTCAACTTAAAATAGAATAGTTAAATTTGCAGTGAAAAAAAAAATTCCAAGTCAATAAAATAAATTTTCAACTAATCAGTAAAAAAAAAATCTTCAACTGAAAATAGAATATGTAGTTAAATTTTCAGTAAAACAATAAATTTTCAAACAAACTTTTTAGACAATACAGGAATAGTCCAATTTTCATTTGAAAACAAAAAAATTCAACAAAATAGTTCAATTTTTAACAAAAAAAGGTTTTTAAGCTAAAATGATGAATCACCAACAAAAAAAATGAATTTTCAAAAAAAGTAATTGTACTTTAAACTACGTAGTTGAATTTAAAACCAAAAAACAGTTGAATTCAAGAAAAAAGACGAATTTTCAACACAAAAGTTTTTTTTTTTAAAGATACATTTTCAGCCAAAAATACGAATTTAATTATAAATTTTGTATCTAATAGTTAAATTTTTAAGCAACGAGATTAAATTTCAACCAAAAAGATTTGATACATTTTTATTTAATTTATAACTTAGGTTTCCTAAGATTAATAACAATTGTTATTATAGTTTCCTAAATTCGAGCCATAAAAATTAGAAGATTTTAGAAATAAGCATTAAAAATTGCATTCTTTTTTATTTTCAAATGTTCCAAAATATTATATATTAATAATAATAATAATAATAATAATATTTCTTAATTTGAAAATCTTTAGTTTTCAATTCTAATTCAATTTTTTTGAATAGTTCAATTTAAATTGTTCAATTTTCAACAAAATAATTATCGAAATTATTAATAATTGCTTCAAACATGACCTTTTTTTTTAGTTTGTTTAATAATTGATTTTAAAATTGTTTATATTATTGTTATGAAAGGTTATGTACGGAGAAAGTTCTCACCGAATTACTTCCGAATTCTTTTCTATCTTTCTTTCGTTTACTGGATCCCGCAACCCAAACTACGGAAAATAATAATAAAATTGAATAAGGAATCGTTAGATCATTTTTGGTCATTTGATACTCAATATTCCAAGTTCAATTAATTAAAAAACTTATTATTTCAAAATAATAACTGCAGACTTTTGATTTTGAAAATAACATATTTTCAAAAAAGAAAAACTTTCACACAGTTCGCAGGTAGATTATAGAACATGACACACTTTGAAATAAAAACTACCGAACAATTCAAGCAGAAGGAATTAGAATTAGAAGCACTTTGATGCGAAACATAAAACTTAACCCCAATCTAGGGGTTAGGTTGTATCAATAGGAAGTGAGCAATCAGTTTATAGCCTTCTCGTTCCCACAAAAATATACCCGATTCACCCCTGAAATTCCCTTTCAACAAACAGTACTCGAAAAGACAAAAATCGACCCCTTTTCCCGGACAACTTTTCTTCTTTCCAGCCTCTGGAATCGCTCGTGAAAGTAGAAATTTTTCCGAATTCGAACACGATCGTTTCACCGCCTCAGTCGCCATTTTGCTTGACTCTCACAGTCCAACACATTCACATCCATTCACATCTGACATGTCTCTCTAATGTTATTATCGACTAGGATAAACTTCGATGATATTTGTTTGTCATTGTTTGTCATTCCTTTTTTCTTATTGTCGCATCAAGTACAGTTCCCTCGACGTGCATCGAATTGAATCTCCTTCGAAATGAAATAAGTGAGTGAGTGAGGTTAAATCCTTTATTCGATTGCTCTCGAGGAAGGTGCTCGACGTTCCCAACCTCTTGGGAAAAATCTCGGGCGAGTGAGCAACTGCTGCTTGAAAGCTTGCAGATATTAGGATGGCCCAATTCTCGAGGATTTTTCACTAATTTTTCTCCAAGCTGGCTAACTCCTGTCAATTGCGAGATTGGATCGAGAAATTCGTTGACAGAGTTGTCAATCCATGGCAAAGCGAACATAACCTACAATTGAGAACCTGCGGAAAGTTTTAAATGCTTCAAATTAATTTTGGCAAATGATGGAACCTCGTCTGAAATTGCAGACCCTAAGAGGATCCTGTTTTGAGCTCTTTTTGGAGAGAAAGTAATCTGATGATGGGTTTATTCGAGAAGATTTAATGCGCGAGGTAATGTTCATTTTTTTCTGACTAACAATACTGTTTTCTTTCGTTTAGGCTTGGATTAGTGTTTGCAAATTACCTGCAAAGCTCTAGTTTTTAGATTAGAAAGCCTTTTGTTTTTAAATGTGTTTTTTATCGGCATTTCCGGTTGTAGTTGTGAAAAATTAGTGTTTTTAGCAGGAAAAATTATCGTCCTTTCGGCGTTTTTTTACGAAACCATGCAACACCATAACCTATTGAATCGTAATCAAAACTTTAGAGAACGATACAAATGGTAATTCAAAGAGTTCAATTATTATTTTTTAATTAAAAATTTTGAAAACTAGTCAATTTTGTACGGATAAAATTTAATCGATTTGAATTAAAACGTCCAATATTGAATATTTTTGAATTAACATCTTTTTTAAATAGGTCTAACTTCTTTTCTTTTTTTCAATTATGAAAATATAGAATTATATGTTATTTGAGCTTCAAGATTTATATCTTAAAGGTATGCGATTTCGAATATTTTTCTGGAATAGTTCCAAATTGAAAAAATTTCAAATGCAAATCGTCAATATTACAGAATTTATAATTATAAAACTTAAAACTTGCACAATGTTCAATTGTAAAAGTTCAAAATTAAAAACTCTTCAATTTTAAAGATTTACAATTTAATGTTTGGAGCTTTAGAACTAAAATATCTTCAATTTTAAAGATGTACAAATAAAAATTCCTAAATTTTCATGATTTTTTAAATTAAAAGTCATCTTCTCAATTCTAAATCTTTCAAATTGAAGAAATTTCAAAAATACATCATCAAAATTACATAAATTTTCATTTTAAAACCTAAAACTTGCGCAATATTTAATTGTAAATTTACCAAATTAAAAACTCTTCAATTTTAAAGATTTACAATTTCAAGTTTGAATATTTAGAATTGCAAATTCTTCAATTTTAAAGATGTACAGATAACAATTCTTAAATTTTTCTTATTGTTTATATAAAAAATTATGTTTTGAATTATAAATCTTTCAAATTGAAGAAATTTAAAGTGTGCATCATCAAAATTACAGAATTTATAATTTTAAAACTTAAAACTTGCACAATGTTTAATTGTAAATTTTCAAAATTAAAGACTCTTCAATTTTAAAGACCAACAATTTAATGTTTGAAGATTTAGAATTGAAATATCTTCAATTTTAAAGATATACAGATAAAAATTCCTAAATTTTCATGATTGTTTGAATGAAAAATCATCTTTTCAATTCTAAATCTTTCAAATTGAAGAAATTTCAAATGTAGATAATCAAAATTACAGAATTTATAATTGTAAAACTTAAAACCTGCACAATGTTTAACGGTAAATTTTCAAAACTAAAAACACTTTAATTTTAAAATTTAAATTTTGAAGATTTAGAAATGAAAATTTTTCAATTTTAAAGATGTGCAAATAAACATTCTTAAATTTTTGTGATTATTTAAATGAAAAATCATGTTTTCAATTCTAAATCTGTCAAATTAAAGAAATATAAAGTGTGCATCATCAAAATTACAGAATTTTTAATTTTAAAACTTAAAACTTGTACAAGGTTTAATTGTAAATTTTCAAAATTAAAAACTCTTCAATTTTAAAGATTTACAATTTGATGTTTGAAGATTTAGAAGATTTAGAAATCTTTCAAATTGAAGAAATTTAAAGTGTGCATCATCAAAATTATAGAACGTATCATTTTTAAACTTAAAACTTGTACAATATTTAATTGTGAATTTTCGAAATTAAAAGCTCTTCAATTTTAAAGATTTACAATTTAAAGTTGGAAGATTTGGAATTGCAAATTCTTCAATTTTAAAGATGTCCAAATAAAAATTCTTAAATTTTTGTCATTATTTAAATGAATAATTATGTTTTCGATTCTAAATCTTTCAAATTGAAGAAATTTAAAGTGTTTCATCATCAAAATTACAGAATTTATCATTTTAAAACTTGAAACTTGCACAATGATTAATTGTAAATTTTCAAAATTAAAAACTCTTCAATTTTAAAGATTTAGAATTGAAATATCTTCAATTTTAAAGATGTGCAAATAAAAATTCTTAAATTTTCATGACTATTAAAATGAAATGGCATGTTTTCAATTCTAAATCTTTCAAATTGAAGAAATTTCAAATGTAAATCATAAAAATTACAGAATTTATAATTGTTAAACTTGCACAATGTTTAATCGTAAATTTTCAAAATTAAAACATCTTCGATTTTAAAGATTTACAATTCAAAACTCTTTAATTTTAAAGCTGTAGGAATAAAAATTCTTAAATTCTGATGATTTTGGAAATCAAAAGTCGAGGTTTCAATTCTAAATGTTTAAAATTGAAAAATTTCAAATGAAAGTCATCAAAATTACACTATTCAGTTTTAAAGATTTACAATTAAAAATTCTTTAATTTTAAAGATGTAAGAAAAAAGATTCCTTTGTTTTCATGACCATTTAAATTAAAAGTCAACTTTTCAATTCTAAATCCTTCAAATTGAAGACATTTGAAATGTAAATCATCAAAATTACAGAATTTTGCATTGTAAAACTGAAAGCTTAAATAACTTTTAATTGTAAGTTTTTAAAATTAAAAACTCTTCAAGTTTTCAAATTTTAACATTCACAATTTAAATATCTACAATTTTGAAGAGTTATAATTGAAAAATTTGGATTTTGGAGAATATAGGATTGTAAATTATTCAAGCTTTCAAACTTTATTTTAAAGGTATTCAATTTTCACTGTTTGTTTTTTAATAGTTCGATTTTGAATATTTACAACTGTAAACTCTTGAATTTTGAACATGTACAAATTAAACTGTTTAAATTTTTTACTTTTGAAAGTCAAAAGTTACGAGTTTTCAATTATAAATCTTCCAAATTAAAGAAATTTCTCATTTTTAATTTTCAAAAATTAAAACTCTTCAATTAAAAAAATGTACAATTCAAAGTTCTAATATTTTGAAGAATTACAATCAAAAACTCTTTAATTTTCAAGATGCTTAAATAACAATTCTTGTGCTTTGATGAAAAGTCGAGCTTTTAATTCTAAATCTTTCAAATTCAAGAAATTTCTGATATAAAGCATCAACATTACAGAATTTTTAATTCAAAAACTTAATACTCGAATAATTTTTTATTGAAAATTGTCCAAATTAAAGGCTCTTTAATTTTCATGATTTAAAATTCAAAGTTCTATAGTTTTGATGCGTTACATTTAAAAACTGTTCAATTTTAAAGATTTACAATTTAAAGTTGGAAGATTTACAATTGAAAATTCTTGAATTTTAAAGATCTTCCAATAAAAATTCCTAAATTATCATGATTATTAAAATTAAAAGTCAAGTTTTCAATTCTATGTCTTCGAAATTGAAGAAATTAAAAGTGTAATTCATCAGAATAAGAGAATTTTTAATTGTAAAACTTAAAACTTGCACAACGCTTAATGGTGAATGTTCAAAATTAAAAGTTCTTTAATCTTAAAGATTTAATACTCAAAATTCTGCAATTTTAAAGAGTTACAATACAAAACTCTTTAATTTTAAAGATGTATAAATAAAAATACTTAAATTTTGATGATTTTAAAGATCAAAAGTCTACTTTTCAATGCTAAATCTTCCAATTTAAAGAAATTTTGAATATAAATCATCAGAATTACAAAATTTTTAATTCTAAAACATGCAACATAGAATTCTAAATAATTCAATTTTCAAAGTATTATATTCTTAAGGTATGTAATTTTGAACGTTTTTTGTTTTTAATAGTTCAATTTCTAGGATTTACAATTGAAGTTTGTTTTCTATAATAATTTTTTTGTCGCAGTGAAAAATTAGTATTCAAAATATTAAAAATAATGATCTTTCCGGCGTTTTTTAAAGCAGCCATGCAAAATTAAAAAAAATTAAAGCTTTTCAATTTTGAAGATGTGTAAATAAAATTACCTAAATTTTGATGATTTTAAAGATCTAAAGTCCAGTTTTCAATTCAAAATCTTCCAAATTGAAGAAATCTTGAATAAAAATCATCAGAATTAACGAATTTTTATTTGTGAAACTTAAAACTTGCATAATTTTTAATTGTAAATTTTGAAGCTCTTCAATTTTAAAGATTTACAATTCAAAATTGTGTAATTTTGTAGAGTTACGATTGAAAATTCTTTAATTTTGAAAATATAGAATTGTAAATTATTCAAGCTTCAAAATTTACAGTTTAAAGGTATGCAATTTCGAATAATAATAATTTTGAAGATTAAAAGTCAAGAATTTTTTAATTCTAAATCTGATAAATTGAAGATATCTCAAATGTAAATCATAAAAATTACTGAATTTTAAATTTAAAACTTGAAACTTGCATAATTTTTAAATGTGAATTTTCAGAAATTAAAAATCTTCAATTTTAAAGACGTATAAATGAAAAGTATCAAATTTTCGAGAATATTTAGATGAAAATTCAAGTTTTCAATTCTAAATCTTATAAATTGAAGAAATTTGGAATATAAATCATCAGAATTAACGAAGTTTAAATTGTAAAATTTGAAACTTGCATGATTTTCAATCGTAAATTTTCCAAATTAAAAACTACAATTTTAAAGATTTACAACTAAAATTCTCTAATTTTTAAGAGTTGCGATTGAAAACTCTTCAGTTTCAAAAATGTATGAATAAAAATTATTAAATTTTAATAATTTTAAAGAACAAAAGTCCAGTTTTTAATTTTAAGTCTTCCGAATCGAAGAAATTTTGCATATAAATCATCAGAATTACATAATTTTTAATTGTCAAACTTAAAATCTGCATAATTAAACAAACTCTTCAATTTTAAAGCTTTTCAATTCAAAGTGCTACAATTTTTAAGAGTTACAATTGAAAGTTCTTGAATTTTGTAAAAATAGAATTGTAAATTATTCAATTTTCAAGCTTTATTAAGGCATAATTGTTAAAAAAAAACTCTTTGATTTTAAAGATTTACAATTCAAAGTTCTACAATTTTTAAGAGTTACAAGTGAAAATTCTTGAATTTCGTATATATAGAAATAAAAATGATTGAATTTTGAAGATTTTTATTTTGAAATTATGTAACTTTGAGCGTTTTTTTTTTGTTTTTGTTTAATAGTTCAATTTTGAAGATTTAACATTTAAAACTGTTCATATTTAAAGATGTATAAATAAAAATTCTCAAATTAGGATGATTTTGAAAATCAAAAGACAAGTTTTCTATTCTAAATCTTCCGAATTAAAGAAATTTTAAATATAAATCAACAGATTTACAGAATTTTTAATTTGCAAACTTAAATTTTTATAATATTTAATTATAAAATGTTTAAATTGAAAACTTGAATTTCAAAGATTTACAACTCAAAATTCTACAATTTTGATGATTTGAAAGAAAAACCTCCAGTTTTCAATTATAAATCTTCCAAGTTGAAGAAATTTTGAATATAAATCATAAAAATTACAGAATTGTTCATTTTAAAACTTGCATAATTTTTAGTTTAAATTTTAAACTCTTCAATTTTAAAGATTTACAATTCAAACTTTTGCAATTTTGAAGAGTTTTTTTGGAATATGTAGTTCAATTTTGAAGATTTACAATAGAAAACTCTTCATATTTGAAGATATATAATTAAAAAATTCCTAAATTTCCATAAAGAATTATAATTTTCACTTTGGAATAGGTAATTTTAATAAAGGATTATAATTATTGGGAATTTCCGTGAAACTTCATCATTTTAATTTCAAGTTCACTTTAGAAGAGGAAATTTCGTTAAGAATTACATACAATTTTTACAATTTTTTTAATTTTGGAAAATGATTCTAATTCTGATTTAGGAGAAGGGATATTTAAAAAAAAAACCCTGTTCCAAGTCAGGATTCGTCACACTTTGGAACATCTCTCTTTCCAATTTTTGAAAAAGAGAGTTACTATATTTCTGAATTATAATAGAAAATTTTGAAAATAAATATGATGCTAACTTGGGAGAGTGAATTTTCGAAATTAATTTAATTGTGACTTGGTATAGGGAATTTTCTGAAAGAATTATAATTCTGAGTTTGGATCGCGAATAAGTAAATTAAATACAAAAAGAATCTTAATTTTGACTTCGGAAGAGGGAATTTCGTAAAGAATTCTAATTTTGGAAAATAGTTTTAATTCTGATTTATAAAAAGAGAATTAAAAAATCTTTATTCAAATTCAGAATTATAATTCTTTTAGAAATTTCCTGTTCCAAATTAGAAATATTTGAAAATCGTGAAATGACCGAGAATTTTAAATCATCCGTGGGGTAGACACCCTGATTTTTTGTCTTATTTATATTGATGTAAATTCACTGTATTTTATTTTTCTCGAAATTATTAACTAAATTTACTGATATTGACCAAATATTGTTGGAAATGCAGGTGGCGCGAGTGTGGAAGAAGATCTCAATCGATGAGGATCCCGGAATCGGAAGATCCGTGGAATATGGACAGTAAATTGAAGTTCTCGGACCGCTTGAAAGCCTTGCTGAAAACGGAGAACCGGCAAGACGTTGATCCCTACGTTTTCAGCGAACCAGAACCGTTCACCTCTTCAGCAGGAGCGAATGCAAAGAACTTAAAGTTGCTCGCTTCGAGAAACTCGAGAAGTGTGCAAAACCGAAGTTCCAAATCCAAAGGAAAATGCATCAATCAGAGGATAAAAGCGGAACCAGTCGAAGCCTCTGGATCCTTGAAGATGAGCAACTCAGTTTTAGAAGGTGGTGCATCAAAGAACTTGAATCTCCGATTCCCGGACGCAATCCAAAGGAAGCGAAAACACGCGGACAGTTTATTGCGAATTGGCTCAACTAGACCAAGTCGAGACCACACTTTGCTCTATTATCCTCGAGCAGGTGATGAGATTTCAGACAGTGAATCGAGTGGCGAAGAAGCAACGGTTTATCAGCGCCACTGGTTCAATGGTGAAACAACCGAACCCACAACACGATCAACTCGACTCATTCAGTTGCGTTCTCAACTCCGGCGACGCTTGATTCAGTTGCACAAAAGTGGTCTCGAATCCGAAGCTTCTCTGCGAGAACGAGCGCGTTGTTTATTGCAGGCAGCTTACCGAGATCCGTCATCAGCGGCCCGAGCATTTGGGGACAAGGGTGCGAAAAAAATCCTCGAGGGTCCTCTTTTAGTTGGTGGGCCTTGTGGAATGGAAGGATGTCGACAGATTTCTTTGCCCTGCACTCGACACTGCTCTCGGCACATTATGATGAACGGTGATCAGCAACTATTTGAACACTGCACCGCCAAGTTCAGCGACAACACTCAGTGTTCCATTCCTGTTTTCGATGTGGCCCATGAATTGCCCCTGTGTCCGGAACATGCGAGGAAACGGGATAATTATCATCGAAAGGCGCAACAATCCAAACCAAAGAAATCGCGTAAGAAGCCTGCATCACCAACAGTGCCAACGGCGCCGAGGCCGAAGCCGAAATCGAGGCCGAAGAAGAGGAAGCGTCCTCCGGCGCCGAGTAAACCGCAGGAGGTGAAGAATCCGGAAATTGTGGTTCAGCAGCAGCAGCAGCAGCATCAACAGCAGCATCAACAGCAGCATCAGCAGCAACATCAGCCGGAAATTGGGAAAATTGGGCATAGATTTGTGAGTCAGGTTCCGACTGAGAACCACACGAAGACACTCAATAATCTGAATGCACCGCAGAGTACGTCGAATGCGAATATGAATCTTGGGTTGGGATTGGGGGGACTTGGACTTGGGACTGGGCTTAAGGTGGAACTTGGGGATCATGAGGTCTTTGCATCATTGGATGCGGCTGAACACGACTTTGGAAACGTGCTCAATACTTTGCCAGCTGATGCCTTCAACGATTTGTTTATTGGTAAATATTCCAGAGTTTTTATTTTAATTGCTTAATTTAGTTTTAATTATTTATTTCAGTTTTTAATATTTATAATTTAAAGATTGATGATTTACCATTACCATTATTTACCATTAAAAAATCTTAAAACAGGATGATTTTGAAGATCATAAGTCAAGAAATTTCAATTCTAAATCTTCCAAGTTGAAGAAATTTCAAATGTTAATCATCAAAATTACAGAATTTATAATTGTAAAACTTAAAACTAGCACAAAGTTTAATTATAAATTTTCAAAATTGAAAAATCTTTAATTTTAAAGGGTTAAATTTGAAGTTTGAAGATTTACAATTGCAAATTCTTCCATTTTAAAGATGTACCAATACAAAATTCTTAAATTTTCATGATTATTTAGATGAAAAGTCAAGTTTTCAATTCCAAACTGAAGAAATTACAAATGAAAATCATCAAAATTACAGAATTTATAATTGTAAAACTTTAAACTAGTACAATGTTTAATTGTATATGTTTTAAATTAAGAATTCTTCAATTGTAAAGATGTACTAATTAAAATTCTTAAATTTTCATGATTATTGAAATGAAAATTCAATTTTTTAATTCAATCTGTCAAATTAAAGAAATTTTAAATGTGAATCATCATAATTACAGAATTTATCATTTTAGAACTTAAAACTAGTACAATGTTTAATTGCATATTTTTAAAATTAAAAGCTCTTCAATTTTAAAGATTTGAAATTTCAAGAATTACCATTGAAAACTCTTCAATTTCAAAGATGTACCAATAAAAATTCCTTATCTTCCATGATTATTTAATTAAAAATTTAATTTTTTATTTCAAAATCTGTCAAATTGAAGAAATTTTAAATGTTAATAATCAAAAGTACAGAATTTATTGTTTTAAAACCTAAAGCTAGTACAGCATATTTAATTGTAAATTTTCAAAATTAAAAACTCTTTAATTTTACTGATTTACAATTTCAAATTTGAAGATTAACAATTGAAAATTCTTGAATATTAAAGATGTCGAGATAACAATTCTTAAATTTTCCTTATTGTTTAAATAAAAAATCATGTTTTGAATTCTAAATCTTTCAAATTAAAGAAATTTAAAGTGTGCATCATCAAAATTACAGAATTTATCATTGTAAAACTTAAAACTTGCACAATATTTAATTGTATATTTTTAAAATTAAAAACTCTTCAATTTTAAAGATGTACTAATTAAAATTTTTAAATTTTCATGATTATTTAAATGAAAATTCAATTTTTTAATTATAAATCTGTCAAATTGAAGAAATTTCTAATGTAGAGCATCAAAATGACCGATTTTATAATTGTAAAACTTAAAACTTGCACAATGTTTAATTGTAAATTTTCAAAATTAAAAACGCTTGAATTTTTAAATTTACAATTTAAAGTTTGAAGATTTAGAATTGAAAATTCTTCAATTTTAAAGATGTACAAATAAAAGTTCTTAAATTTTCATGACTATTAAAATGAAATGGCATGTTTTCAATTCTAAATCTTTCAAATGGAAGAAATTTCAAATGCAAATCACCAAAATTACAGAATTTATCATTATAAAACTTAAAACTTGCACAAAATTTAATTCTGAATTTTCATAATTTAAAAACTTCATTTTAAAGATTTACAATTTAAAATTTGAAGATTTACAATTGAAAATTCTTCAATTTTAAAAATGTACCATTATGATTTCTTAACTTTTCACAATTATTTGGATAAAAAGTCCATTTTTCAATTCTAAATATTACAAATTGAAGAAATTTGAAATGTAAATCATCATAATCACAGAATTCATCATTTTTAAACTTTAAACTAGTACAATGTTTAATTGTATATTTTTTTAAATTAAAATCTCTTCAATTTTAAAGATGTACTAATAAAAATTCTTAAATTTTCATGACTATTTAAATGAAAATTCAATTTTTTAATTCAATCTGTCAAATTAAAGAAATTTTAAATGTGAATCATCATAATTACAGAATTACTATACGGTAGCGAGACATGGACATGTCAAGAAAAGGACAAGAGTAAAATTAACGCGATTGGCATGAAACCTCTGCCCACAATAAGCAGAAGAACACTGATGGAAAAAGTCCGGAACGAGATAATCCTCAAAGAATGTGGTACAGGAGAGGCACTAGTTGACATGTGAGAAAGAAATTAGTTGAGATGGTTCGAACATGTTGAAAGAATGAAAGATGAACGACTGACCAAACAAGTGTAGAAAGGTAAAGTAAATGGCAGAATACCCAGAGTTAGACCACCGTAAGAATGGTTAGAATCTGCGAATGAGACATTAATCCGAAGAGACATAAGAAGCCATAGAATAACGAGGACTTGCATGAAAAAATACATGCACGTGAAGGAAGCTAGAGAAGTATGCATAACCTTGTGAGGCACTTCACTTGGGGTGATCGCTAGAGATTGATCAGCAACATGGGTTGAAGCATTGTTGTGGAACGAACGTATCATTTAAATGAATAACACGAGAATTCTAGATCAATCTAAAAAATCTATACCCTCTACTAGTCCAGGCATCTGGTAGTTTGGTTTTCTAAAAAATGCAACATTTAATGTTTTAATGAGAAAGTTTTGTTGAGGAGTCCCTTTTGACATATCAAAAGTGCTAGAATAGATGAATTGCCAAACCGCGTTTTTTATTTATTTTTTATTTTTTAACAGTTCCAAAAGTTACATTTGCTTGAACGGATCATTCCCATTGCATTTAAGAGAAAAATGTCCAACAGGAAAAAGAAAGAGCACAAAATTATGAGAAAATTCTGTGGAAAGAATAATCCGCTATCTTTCATAGGTTTCGAGTTATGATATATTAAAAAATCACCACTTTTTAAGATTTTCAGCGAAAAATCACTAAGTTTCAAAAAACACTGCGATATATATTTTTTCATCAATGATCAAATTGTTTTTTAATAATTGTTTGTAACAATGTCTTCTAATGAATACTTTTTCTGCATTTAATTTCATACTTACCAGCAAAACACTTATAATTTGCAGTGATTTCTGTAAATTGCACGTAATATTCTGTGTCCATTTTCTCGCATTGAACATTAGGAAGTAATTGATTAGTTGGAAGTAATTACATATTAAATGTAATTCATTATTTTAAAAAATCAATCAATAAAGAAGTAATAGAATAAATTGTTTGTATCTAAAAGTTCTTTAAATAATTTCCTAAAATAGTTCAATACGCTAAAATGAAATAATTGAAAAACAAAGAGTTACTCAATTAATGGGTTAAAAAATTATTTATTATTGAATTTGTTAAATTAATGAATAACGAACTTTCTGCATAAGTTTTAAATATTTTTCCATTTTTTTTCTAAATAAATACGTATTCGCAAACCACTCGAAATATGCAGTGTTTATACAAGATAAGCATTATATATTTCCAAGCTTGGTAAAATTTTCTGGAGTGACTGTATTTTTATGACCTGCGAAGACGGTCAAGTTGTAATGGAATTAAATGCAGAGAAAGTATTTATTAGAAGATATTGTTACAAACAATTATACAAAACTATTTTTTTATTAATAAAAAATAAATATCACATTTTTAATCATTTTTAATTACTTTTTTGCTACAAAAGTACTCAAAAGTGGTTGCGACAATATTTTGTTATAAAAAATTATTAAAAAACTATTTGCTTATTAATGAAAAGAATATATCATATTTTTAATCAATTATAATTACTTTTTTGCCACAAAGGTACACAAAAAGTACTCATCAGTGATTATGACAAGAATTTGTTATAAACAATTATTAATGAAAATAGCTGTTCATTATTATCATTATACATGACTAATGAATCAAATACACTTATTTGAGATAAGAATGTCGAAATATGACCGTAGTTCTACTTTACGGTACACTCAGGTGTCTCTGGGCATGAAGAGTGCACTTTCCAAGGTCATATCTCGTGACCTATCAGGGCTAGGACACTTTTTCTTTTTTTTTTAAATTACGCTAAATTGACTCCACTTTCATTTATGTTGTATAAACTTTGTCGTAGGATCCACAGGCAACGAGGTATTTTACAAAAACACAACTTTTTCGTCTTTAGTCAAAAATGAAAAAAAAATGAAAATTTTGAAACCTTGTAATTCCTAAAATAATAGGTCTAAAAGACTTTTTCTAAATGTACGCAAAATTTTATAGACTCTATTTCATCCTCTGGAATCATCAATGCAAACTAAACCTGACTCGATTTATTTTGAAAGAACTGAACTCCACTTTATTGCTCGTAAAAACAGGCAAAATGGCCAAATTTGAGGGGTCATAACTTATGAGCTATTATAGGTAGAACATTATTCTTTTTTTTTTAATCACAGCAAATTGAATCTACTTTTACTCACCCGTGGAAATCTTTTTTTTAAACTCAGTGATTTTTCGCTGAAAATCCAAAAAAGTGTGGATTTTTCAATATATCATAACTCGAAACCTATGTAAGATAGCGGATTATTCTTTCAACAAAATTTTCTCATAATTTTGTTTTCTTTCCTTTTCTTGTTGGACATTTTGCTCATAAATGCAATGATACTTATCCGTCCACGCGAAAGTAACTTTTGGAACTGTTAAAAAAAAAAAACCCAGTTTGGCAATTCATCTGTTCTAGCAGATTTGATATGTCAAAAGGGACCCCTGAACGAATCTTTCTCACTAAAAATATTGGATGTGGGATTTTTTTTGGAATTTCACTCATTATTTCGACGTAATGCCTGAACTATACCTCACACCACTCCTTTCCTCAACGAGCGAGTCACGCCTACCCCGAAAGGGAAATGGCTTCATGGTATAGTAATAATAATAATAAAAAAATGAAGGGAAGGGGATACTCAGCTGAAAATTCCTATACAGGAATCTTGGAGGATCCTGTACATGTTCCAGTACAGGAAACTCCACACTAACCTGTACATGTAATCTTGACGGTTCCTGTGCATGAATTTGGAAAAGGAAACTGTATGTGATGCTGCAAAAAAACCTGCACCGACAAAGGAACCTTTGAATGATCCTGTACGGCTTCCTGTACAGGTTTCCATTGCGAAGAAAATTGAGGCGCAGGTTTCTGTACAGAAACGTGTATAGGATCCCTCACAGAAAGGCATCAAAGGAACCTTTGGAAGGATCCTGTGCAGAAACACGAATAGGGTCCTTTGCAGAAAGCCATTCAAAGGTTCAAAGGTTACCTTGTATACAGGTTTCTTTGCAGGATCATGTACAGTTTCCTTCGCCAAATTCCTGCACAGGAACCGTCAAGATTACCTGTACAGGTTCGTGTGCAGTTTCCGGTACAGGAACATGTGCAGGTTCCTCCGAGGTTCCTGTACAGGAATTTTCAGCTGGGTCGTAATTAGTTACGATCTTTTACGTGGGGAGGGCGGTATTTTTGACTCGATTACGTTACATTTTCAATTGCATGTACAACGCGAATCCCGTTTAGGTATTTCCCATTTAGGTCGTTCCGAGAATTGATGCCTCGGCAGTTTGGGGGTGAAAGAGGAGCCCGCGGGGTCGAGAGAGACTTGATCAGCCTTGCTCAGCCATGCCAATTCCAATTGGAGATGGTTCACACGGCCCTGAATGTTTGCGTTCGGAGCGAGCGAATGTTGTGTTCGCTTTAAGTGAAGGCCGTTTAGGATCATGTCCGAAACCGCACTTAAATGGGATTCCCAGTGTATTTCTAAAAAGCTAAGAATGAGAAAATGTTTGATATCACATGTGAGCGGAAGTAAACGATTAGCCTTTTATAAAGAAATAATATTTTGAGTTGCAAGCAGGCTAAATCGTTTTTGTGGCTGAGAGAATTTTTTTTTCTCAAAGAATAGTTTTTGCATTTTTCTTGTAAACGATACAATACATCAGAGAAGAGTGAGAAGCATTTTTTGTAGAACTTTTTAAAACGAGCCAATTTATTTCTTAGCATTTTGTTGAATCTGCCGTTGTTTGTAGAAAAAATGTGTAAATTCAATTTTTCCAAACAAAATTCTCGTTGCCACAAAAATGATGCAGCCCACATAAAACTCATAGGACGTCTTCCTTATAGAAGAAAAAATTTATTAAGAAATAAAAGTCTGCGAATAGTGCTGAACCTGCCCGATTTAAAATATATTTAATCCAAAATAATTATTTATTGTATAATTTCTTGTATTTGTTTTACTAAAAAAATTGTATCAAAAAATTCAGTGTTACAGAAAAATACTGTTTTATTTATTTCTATACAACATTTATTCATAAAAAGCCTTATTTTTATTTAGAAAACGTCTATTAATAATAATAAATTGAATTAAAGTCTGATAATAAGTTTCCTAATCATTTTTTTCAGTGTAAATGCCACCAAAATATCTGTACTAAAGATAATGTATATCTACACATCAGTTGTTACGCAACTTGTTACTACGGAACCCAGAATTGGTTTGCTGTCAGCAACTCGTATTTAAAAAACTAGAACGCACAAAGCGCGCACTAATTGACATTTCTTTAGAGAAAAAACTGGGTTGATTTTCCAGGAAAGTGACAGGATACATTTTTTGCAGATTTTACAGAAAATATTATGTGATTTTAGAACGTTGTATATGATTTACAGAAGTTCATCTACGTATAGTGAAAAAATTCCTGTGAATTCAATATGAATTAAACCTTTTTTTTTAATTTGCATACAGTTCTTTAAAAGTAGCAGATTATTTTTCTCGTTAACAAAATGTGACTCGCCACGTGTGACATAATCCGACACCGAACTTACAATATTTTTTTAATATTTAAAGAAATAAAAAATAAATTTTCATAGAATTTTCAGAAGAATTAAATTCTCTATTTGAATTTGATTCGAATTTTCTATAAGAGATCATTTACCACATTTTAGAAGTGGGGATTTGTAAAACAAATGTTGCCTTTTTCAAGTTATAACCCAGGCTGTTGTAACTAAATTAATTTCTTAATTCTGTTACATTTATGAAAAAAGAACTCGAATTCAGTACTAAAATTAAAAATATACCATTTTTTAAGAGTGTTTCACCATTTCCAATTTTAATAAAAATAGTTATAATTATCAACAACTTTAGTTAGATTTTAGATTAAGTTGGCGAAACTAAATTTTCAATCTTAAGCAAGTACATGTATACAAATTATAAAACTCATATTTCTTTTTTAACAAACATTGACTTTTCTCAAAAACGACAAAAGCAATGATTTAAGTTCAATTTGCAAATTTTCGTGGCACAACATGGAACCATACTTAACCAGAAAATGCCAAAAGCAAACACCTTTCATTTAAATTTGGCTCAGCTGTACCGTGGATTGTGTGCATTTTTTAAAATTAATAAGTATAATATTATATGGGGGTTTGAACTATTTTTTTTTGTATTTTCCGTGTATTATTTAAATTTAGAAATTTTTTTGTTTAAACTTTCAAGATTCGACAGTTTGAAGGTTTTCTTTATTTTTCGAGATAAATATTGAATACCTCTTCGAAAAAAATGGAACGATCTGGAATCTGCAGGGTATTTAATACAGTTCTTTATCTAATCACCCTGTATATTTTACGTAAATTTTACTGAAATTGCATAATGCTGCTTCAAAAATCACTTTCGTACAGTACTTAAAAAATGTAATATTTTTCTACTATGCAATAAGCTCATTTTGTACAATAACGGTTAAAAATAGTGTAAAACATTTTAAAAGTTCAGCATTTTGAATCTTCGACATATCAAAATAACGGCTACAAATTTTTAATTTTTATTTGTCACATAAATTACAAACTCATTAATTAAATGCTTTAATCAGTACATTTGCAATTATTGACATTTTCTGTGAGGAAAATTAAATTTTCAAAATAATTTAAATTCAAATTTAATACTATCGAATAGCGAAAGTCAATTTTAACTTGGTCGTACAAAATTTTCAAACGTCAAAAAAGTAACTTCTGTAGCTATTTTCAAAATCACTATTTTGGGTCTTTTAGGATAGTTAAAAACTCCCGGAACGAATGCGACATCTATAGGGTTAATAGATTGAGAACTGATTTAAATACCATTTAAATCTCACACTTTTCCGTTTATCTCCTAAAAAAGTATTCGTTATGGAACTCATTAGTTATACATCTTAATCAGAAAATTTTCAATTATAGACATTTTTGTAAAGAAAACTAAATTAATCAAATACTTCAAAATTTAAATTTAGCGCTGCTAAGAAAACCAACTTCAGTCTAGTTGTTACCAAATATTAAACCTCAAAATAGGGATTCTTAAGCAATTATCAAAATTTTTATTTTAGGATAAAAAATCCTGAAACCAACGCGAAATTTATAAAAAAATTAATGAAGGACTAATTTAAAAACTCTGTAGATTTCGGATTTATATGTTTATCTCTCTAATGAGAGATACTGGACTCGGAAAATATGGAAAACCAGTCAAAAGTGTCCATTTAAAGAGAATTTTTTCATATTACAGGATCAATAAGTAAAATTGGACGTCAAACTGTGGATAGAACAAGAAATTCGGGTTTAAAAGTAGGAAATAAAGATTTAAGATTTTAGGCTGGAATTTGTTTGGTACTTTGGTGGTGAAAGAATTGGTAAATAGTTTTATTTAAGGGTCTTTTCTTTGAAAAAAGGGATTTTATTATTTTACTGTATTCAGAAACTTTTAGAAAGAGGAATATTGCCAAAAAAAAAGTTGAAAAAAGGGGGGGAGTTTAGGCAATTAAAAAAAAAAAAAAAAAAAAAAAAAAAAAAAATGGGAGGCTTGCACATAGAGTGAGCTATCTGGTTTTGAATTATGAAACTTCTTATTATTATATTAAAAATGAGGTTTCGAACAAATCCTTTTAACACAACATGTATTGGACTCCTAAAGAATTTTTTATGCAAAAAGTCCATTTTTTGCAAAAATGTTGGTTATCTGGTTCTGAACTGCAATTCTTTAGTTTACTTCACAATTAAATAGATTACAAGGATATTAAAATAAATTAAATTAATAGCAGAACTAATTTTTAAATTTTTATAAGCTTATAAAACTTGGAATGAACCTTATTTTATTTCTCCGTATCTTTTACCAAGCAAAAAAGTATACATGAAGCTTCGATTTTGTATTCCATCTAAATCGTATGAAATCACATAACTAATTCAAATATATGAAAATCCTTAAATCGGGGTTACAGTTGGCTGTTTCAAAAATAAAAATGACTTTATTCGATTATATTTTAGTTTCATTGATTTGATTTTACAGTATTCTTATGTTTGAACCACACATTTTCCCCGTATTAATAGAGTCTAAAAATATATTTGAAAATTTAAAAATGGTTCCAATTTATGTCAGAAACTGAAGCGAAATGGAAAAGGTTGTGAGTGGAATTTTAAAAATCCCTTGTGACTCCCGGATAAAATTGCTCGATTTTCACGAAAATAAAGGAAGAATAAGTATAAAAGTAATGTGTGAGAGGATGTTAGTGCTGTTAGATCACCAATTCAAAAGATAACGGGTACGAATCTCGTGGGTAACATTGCCTCTGCATTGTCGTAAAGTTTTCTGCAACTTTGTAGAAGACGTATAGCACCGTCTTTAAAGTCGAGTTACATACGTGAATACCATTCAAACGTTTAAAACACTAATGGAATCCCAGTAGAGGTTGTTTCTGGATCTAGAAGTTTAATCATTTTCTCAATGACAAGAACAACTGCAATAGAAACAAAATAAATTCGATTCTGGAATTTGAGTTCCATATCGTCTTCTGAGACCAAGCTGAAGATAAAGATAAAGATGAGAGATATAAAGATAAAGATGAGAGATATAAAAAGAAGTCAAAGAAGGTGAACCTCAGAATTATAAGGTCAGGGTCAAACAACAGGCACAAAATACTCATGTTTCTATACTTCAGAAAACACTTTCAGAAATTGCGATTCAGAAATCTCTGATATAACTGATTATAAGCTTCAGCTTGATGTTTATTTTTGCTTTCGATATCTTTTTCGACTTTTATTTTTCTAGATTTGGTTTTTATTGGCAGTTATTTTATATCTTATATTCATTCTTTCTCTTTTATTTTTATTTTTTAATTTGGTAGGTTTGGCGGCATTTTTTCATTACGTCCTTCGGATATTGCTTCTCTTCATTTTTGTATTCTTTCTATTATCTATACTCTTCCTTTAAACAGTTTATGGCAGGCCCGAATGGTAAGGAGAGATTTCGGAAAAAAGCCCGGTGGGCCAGAACTAATTTGAGCGATTTGTGCTGTTTGACTTGCAAAATTGGGCTTCCTGATTCTCAACGATTGGTTTAACCATTTTTCCGGCGCCGAGTTTCTATCCCAATTCGACCCTGCCTAGTTAATAACATAGCTGTGAAAGGGCCGTATACAAACTATGTTACCAATTTGAGGGAGGGGAAGCAGTTCAGCGGAAGTAACGTTATAAACCCACATAACGTTGAGTACGTTACCTGATGATAAATTTAAACAAAGTTTGCGAATTTTGCGAAAAATAGTCCTACAACGGTACAGTTCAATAATAGCTTAATAAGTTTGAAAAATACTTTCATATTTCAAACTTTACACACTTTCCCCTATACTATCCTTTTCCCCTTTTTAAAGGATTCCTCTTTTATCCCCTGTTTTCCAGAAATTTTCCCTTTTTCTCGTGTTTTGGCTTAAATGAGAACTGATTTAATAGAACCCAATAAGAACATTCAACTATACTTTTGGTTAAAAGTTAATTCTATTTGGTTGAAAAGTCTACTATTATATTTTTGGTTTGGGATTGATCTTATTTGGTTAAAAATTCTACTATTTGTTTGAAAATTAATTTTTTTTGTCCAAGTTTCATATCTTTCGTTGAAAATTTATAGATTTTGTTGAAAATTCGGTTATTTTTTAGTTTAAAATTAATTTATCTTTGACTAAAAATTTGACTATTCCATTTTTTGTCTAAAATTGATCTTTTTTAGGTAAAAGTTCATTTTTTTCATAACAAATTCAACTATTTAATTGAATGTTGAATTCTTTTCTTCAAAATTTATTTTTTTATGTGAATATTCTTCATTTTAGTTGAAAATTAATCTCTTTGGTTACAAATTTAACTTTTTGTTAACAATTCGATTTTATTGATTGAGAACTAATCTTTCCAACTTAAATTTAACTATTCTATTTTTTGGTGGAAATTTATATTTAAATTTTTAAATGAATCTTTTTTAGTTAAAAATTTACCTATCTGGTTAAAAATTCATGTATTTTCTTGAAGTCTTCTCTTCTTTTATAGAAAATGAATTTTATTAGTTGAAAATTTAATTATTATGTTAACAATTTATTTTTTGCTTGAAAATTCATATTTTTCGTTGAAAATTTTACAAATTGTGTGAAAAACTCGATTGGTTTTTAGTTGAAAATTAATTTTCTTTTTGATAGATAATTTAGCTATTCCATTTTTGTTAAAACATGTATCTTTTTTAGGTAAAAGTTCTTTTTTTCATTAAAAATTCAACTATTTAATTAAATTTTGAATTCTTTTAATTAAAATTTATTTTTTTGTTTTGAAGATTCTTCATTTTAGTTGAAAATTTATATTTTTGCTTGAAAATTTAACTGCTTTGTTAAAATTCGATTTTACTGATTAAGAATTAATTTTTTTAACTAAAAATGCAACTATTTCATTTTTTAGTGGAAATTTATATTTTAATTTAAAAATTAATCTTTTCTAATTGAAAATGTAACTATTTAGTTAAAAATTCATGTATTTAATTGAAAATTCATTTTTGTTTGGTAGAAAATTAATTTTCTTGATTGAAAATTTAATTATTATGTTAAAAATTCATTTTGTTGGTTAAATATTCATCTCTTTCGTTGAAAATAGAACAATTTTGTTGAAAAGTCGATTTGTTTTAGTTGAAAATTAATTTCTTTTTAACTGAAAATTTAACTTTTCCATTTTTGGATGAAATTTTGTCTTTTTCAGTTAAAAGTTCATCTTCTTAATTGAAAATTAAACTTTTTAATGAAGGTAAACATCCCAGTAATCGTGACGCCAATTTTCTTGCTTTTTATTTAATTTGAATGGATGTAATATCTATTTGCGATTATAAAATGTTGAAACTAAGTGGGTTTTATCATTAAATGTTACTTTTAATACATTTTTTAGCAATATATTCAAATTATAACCAAGTTTCACAATTACTGGGACCTTCACGATTACTGGGACATATTTACCTTAAATATTGAATTCTTTTAATTAAAATTCATTTTTTGTTGCACAGATTCTTGATTTTAGTTGGAAATTATTCTCTTTGGTTCAAATCTCGGTTCAAATTTTAACCACTTTGTTAAAAATTCGATTTTATAGGTTAGAAATTAATTTTTTGAACTCAAAATGTAACTATTGAACTTTTTGGTGGAAATTTATATTTTAATTTGAAAATTGATCTTTTCTAGTTTAAAATTTAACTTTCTGGTTGAAAATTCAGGTACTTTGTTGAAGATTTGTCTTTTTCGGTGGAAAATTAATTTTCTTGGTTAAAAATTTACCAATTTCGTTAAAAATTCGGTAGATTTTTAGTTGAAAACTACTTTCTTTTTAACTGAAAATTTAACTATTCCATTTCTGGTTGAATCATTTTTAGTTAAAAATTCATCTTTTTCATTAAAAATTAAAATATGCACTTAAATGTTGAATGCTTTTTTTGAAAAGTAATTTTTTGTTGTGACGATTCTTCGTTTTAGTTAAAAATTGACCTCTTTAGTTGAAAATTGAACCAGTTTCCTAAAACTTCGATTTAATGATTTTGAAATATTTTTTGAATTCAGAATGTAACTATTGCATTTTTGGCTGAGAATTTATATTTTTAATTAAAAATTCATCCTTCTTGATTAAAAATACAACTGTTTGGTTAACAATTCAAGTATTTCTTTGGAAATCCGTCTTTTCTTGTTGGAAAATTAATTTTCTTAGTTGAAAATTTAACAACGCTACTGTTTTGTTAAAAAGTAATATTATTTTATTTGATGTTATAATTTTTTTTTGACCAGTGAATAAATTAATATAGTAGTATATAGCAATATTTTTTGTTTGAGGCTTCCACTATTTTGCTGAAAATTCGTATTTTTTTGTTGACTTAAACTTCGTTTCATTTCAATAAAAAATATTTGTTGGTTAAAGTATCAACAAGTATCAACATGTTCCCCTGAGAATTTATCTTTTCGGGTTAAAAACACAACTGTTTTGTAGAAAATACATCTTCTTCGTTTCAAAATTCATCTACTTTCGTAAAAATTTCACCTTTTTTGGTAAAAAAATGCAACTGTTCGGTTGAAAATTCTTGTATTTTGCGCAAATTGGGTCTTTTTTCATAGAAAGATAATTTTCTTGGTTGGAAATTGATCTTTTTGGTTGAGGATTCAACTATTTTGTTAAAAATTTGTGTTTTTGGTGAAATTCAACTGGTAGGATATAGTTTTTTTTTGCTGAAAATTAATTTTTTTAACTAAGAATGTAGCAATTCCATTTTTGCCTAAAATCTGATTTTTGTAGTTGAAAAGTAAACTATTTAATTGAAAATTCATCTTTCTTGAAAAAAATGAACTTCCTTACTGAAAATTTATTTTTTCATGTCTAACAGTCAGTATAACATTTGTGTTTTTAGCTTGAAAACTTAACTCTCTTGTTGAAAATTCGTCTTTTTGGTAGAGAATTAATATTCTTGCCAGAAAGTTCATCATTGCAGGTTACAAATTTAGCTGATTGATATAAAATTTAAAAAATTGGTTGAAAATTCAACTTATTTCATTGACAATCAAAGTACTTGGTTAAAATGTAATCTTCTTTGTTCAAAAATTCAACTATTTTATAAGTCTTTTTTTAGTCGAAAATTCCATTCACTAGAACAACTAAATGGTAGAGCGAAAAAATGCAGAATAAACTATGCAACTGAAATTCTTCAAATTCGCTAGACAGGTCATATCTGTGAAAATAAAATACAAGTTCAAGCAACAAAAAATTGTTCTACTAAGCAGTACATTATATAACCTTGACTTTCGCTCATTTCGAAATCATGATAAAACAATCTACAATTAAAAATAACATTGGAGAACAGTCTCACCCTCTTTTTACCCTGGCAAAATTGTTTTATTCAAGGTCAGGTGGTTAAATTTGGCAACATCGCATCCTCTATATAGCAGTGTAGTCCGGTTGTTTGAAGCCTGCGCGGTAACATGCCGGGTGTCATACGTTTTGTGCCGGGTGATCGTTGCAGACGTGTGTACTCATAAGGTATTTTCGAATTTTATGTCTTCTAAATATCATAGAAAAAAAATTATTGACAAGTGTCAGAAAAAGTTTTAACATTTATTTAAGAAATAAGACAGTACGAAATAATCAAGTAAACTGCAATATTGCCTACTTCAAAGGAGTAACAAACAAGAATCCATACATTAAGAGAGTACATAAAAAGGTAAAAACATAGATGTCATTAGAATTTTTTAAAATCCATCTTATGTTCAAGGAAAAAATATGTAAAGAACGTCTGGTTGGCTGTGTAATTTTGCTTGGACATTCAACTCAGACCTTGAATGTCAGGTGCATAGAAGTGCATTACACTGGTTGCTTTTATATTGATGTTCTTTCTAACTCGGTACATATTTTATCCTTAAAAGTGATGTATTTTTACTTGGATAAAAATGCTAATTTTATTTTTGATTTTCGAAAATATTATTTAAGATAATATTTTGTTACGTACAAATGTTGATAAGTGATGAAAGATCGAAATTACACTTAAACTTTAATTTCTTGAATATGCGTGTAGTTATATTTTTAAAATATTAAAGTCTCTTTCTTGTCATTACTTAAATCAATGAGCTAACTGTAGCACTTGCAACAAGTAGTTTGGTATTAATCACAAAATTAGATATAGTAATCTTTAAAAGGAAAAGTATACATATGTATGTCTATGTATTTGTATGCATTTTTCTGTGTATTTGTGTATGTATATGTCTCTTTTTGTAATTCAAGTATTACGAATCTCGGTTTCCTCTCCTCCCCCCTCCCAGTAACAGAAGTTTTGGTGAGACTGACGTTACAACAAGATTATACCTTACACCTATATACCTATCTATCCTTCGGGACCATCCCTGGACAATTGTCCGCGACTGCTTATTAATTATTGTAACCATATTCAGCAGAAACCCTTGGCACAGGGACCCTCTATCCGCAACCCGAGGACATGTTCGGTGGCTTTGTCATAGGCCCTTCAGTTCTCTCTATATGTATTATTTTAAGGGTTGAGAAGCTTGACACGAACAAGATCTCCTTCTTTCAATTCGATAAGCTTGTGGTTTCCTTTAAATCTTTCGGCTCTTCTTTTGCCTTTATGGAAGATGCGTTCACGAATTAATTCGATCTTCCGATCGTAAGGGATATCCGGTGGTTTCGCGAGCATTTTTAGCCAGTTATCCTAGATGCGGGAAGGCCTGGTTTTGCAGCGAATCTCAATGGTTGTGAAATCAGTGGTTTCATGGTGGGTCTCGTTCATACAGGACTCAATGATGCTAACCCATTTCCACCACGAGTTGCATTTTTCCCCGAAAAGTGATCGAAAAACTCGGAATAGCTCATGGTGTATCCGCTCCACCAAGTTTCGCTGCGGATGGCGTATGGGCGAGAAGATTTATTGAACTGAAGATATCGATAGTAGAGAGAATGTACTTTAACCCACCTCTAGTTGCGTGTAACGGACCGTAAAAGTCAATTGGAAGCAATTCTCCAGGTTTAGAAGGAGTTACGTTTCTCATTTATGAGAAGCAAGTTTAATTAGCAACTTTATTAAGTTGACATGAATGACGACTGGGGATTCTTTGCCGGATCGTCTTTGCAAATTTGGGGTGGTAAAAACTCTCATTCAACATGCGGAAACATTTCAAAGCACCGATGTGATCATAGAGATCGTGGCATTCATCGATTATATATTTTACGCTTGTAGGGTTCAGACATAGTTTCTTGAGCTGCTTGTTTACAAAATACAGTAGATCATGCTGGATAACGTGTCTCTTCGAACCCTTTTCCCAGTCATTGTGAAATTTGTGTTGTAACGTTGGATCATTACTTTGCTGCTTTGCGAAGTTTTGAAGCGCTTTATGGAGGTTGGAAGATGGCATTTTTGCTAATTGATCAAAGAAAACCCTTCGCTAATTAACATAGGAGATTTCTTCGTCCAAATTATGTGGAATTCTACTCAATACGTCAGCTGACATATTGGATTTTCCTTCGTAGTATTCTACATTGAAAGTACAGTCCTGGATAGCTAACATACAGCGCGTGAGCCTAGAACTGATTATTGTGCAAGTTTGTAGAAAAATAAGTGCTCTATGATCGGTCTTAATTGTGAACCGCGTGCTGTAAATAAATTATAGAAATTTCATCAATGCTCACACGATGGCTAATAATTCCTTCTCACTGCGGGTTAAATTGTATTAATATTTTTACATCCCCCCATATAATCAACAAAATTGTTTTCAAGTATCCAGTTTTCACCCACGCGCTGAATGTGGCAGATATTATTTTCGTATAATCCGAATCTGCTATTACTCTTTTATTTTTAGGTTCATCTTCTATCAAAGAAATCTTTACGGAGCTATTCGCGTCTTTTAATATTACAGTACTATCTTCATTCGCCTAAACTAAAATTCGCGTATAATTGTGTTCTTATACGGACTGGTCTCGAGCTAGTAGTATCTATAATTGGCATACCCACAATTGGTAGCTTTTCACATTTTTTAAAATTAATCACATATTGCTCATAAAACGATTCAGATATACATGTGACCTCGCTGCCTGTATTACTCAAGGCTTTCATATATTTCTTTTCTGAGTTAAGTTCTATCAGAGGACATTTGTCTAATCTTTTATTAGTTGTTTCATCTTTGTTATCAAGTTATTCCTTTCACATATCTGCAGGAAGTCCTACGCTCGCAATTTCTTCTGTAATCATTTGCTTTTCTAGTTGCCTCGAGTTTAACGCTATTTCTTTTTCTAATAGAACACTATTTTCAAACTCTAGGCTTACAAGTTTTCCTCACGGGTTACATTGGTGTTATTTCAAGCACATTTTGCGTGTTGTTAAGGGAAGTTTGGTTGAAACGCGGTTGCTTCAGCATTAGGAATGTAATTGTCTTGATTTTGCATGTAATCCTCTTGATTTTGCATGTAATCCTCTTGATTTTGGGGTATCGCACTTTGTCTAGAATTATTTATTTGTGGATTTTGATTACCTTAACAAAGATTGCCAAAATTCTGGCTATCGCCAGCGTGATCCATGGTTTGTTCATTTGTCCTATTAGGTACACGATCGTTAGAAGTGGATGGGTTGTGTCCGGGATTAAAATTAGCGCTGGTATTTTCCACGAGTAATTGCAAAGCATAATTTTGTAAAGGACCATAATTCTGGTTGTACCTTCCATAATTGTAATCATTGTAGTTTAAATTTTGATTACTGCTATGCCTTCCAGTGAACACAAAAATACAAAATGATGATGCGTTTTAATAACTTCAACAGTATTACTGTATGTTTCGAAATCTCTTTAGCCAAATCCTCCCATCCCTGGGTCGATATTGGATTCATTATCAAAAGAAACAAATACTATCTAAGTTTTCTTGAGATTCATTTGGACTTTACTTCATAATCCTATAGGAGGGTCTTCTGGGTTAAATTCCCGAACGCTTATATTAAAATGCGGAGGGTTATTTAAATTATCTTCCATATTATTAGCCAAGTATAAAGATTTTGGTATACTATTCATTGGAATTTGGGACAAAATAATTTCCTTATCCGTCACTTTTGTAATTAATATGGATGAAAGAAATTACAAAACAAATGATTAATACAGAAACACGTACTCATGCGAGATTATAATAATAATCTGTTAAGCCTGTACCTTTGTTTTAAAAGGAAATGACGCTACTGCCACAACAGAAGTTTCTACTGACAACACGCCCGATACATTTTTATACCGTTGGAGTTTGATGACTCACTTATAACCTTCGAGTGCCTGTTCGGGTGCCATTTAAACATTTCGCATTATTGTTTAACTGAATTCCTTTCATGAAAATATTAATTAGACCCCTTTTTATTATTATCACATAGCGTTTGAGACCACAATATATCGAAATATATTAGTTGTTTCCGGGTTTCTCAAAGGTGGAATCAGCGAACTCTTGCCATTTGAAATTAAGACAAAATATTAATTTTGAAAGAAAATTATTTAACTCACAACATTGATAATCAATGGCAAATCTATTTAATATCGACCCTAATACAAATAAAAACAAACAAAAAACTAAATACCTTAGCTGTATCTTGCTGGTGTATAAACCTTCGAAAAGTATTAATGTAAGTTTAAGTGTTGAAACCTTTTTAAAAACTTCTCATTTGCACCCACCTTACGAGACCTAAAAGAAACGCGTTTCTCCAGAGGAACGAAAAGTAAAATGTAAATTAGAATCTTCACAATTCACAATTGATATGTGTTCTCTTCTTAAAATTTTTAGAAGCATTGATATTCGATGTAATCTTTGCCTACATTCGAGAAAGCGCAATCGAAGTTTGTAGATATTTTGATGGAGGGAATCTCGAAAGCAATAACCTCTTCTAGAAAGTTCGATCGTTGTTTCTCGAATGTAGGTAAAGATTACATCTAACTGGGCTTGGCAGTATATAAGCCTGTGGAGATCAGTTCTATAACATTTCGGGTTGTGCAGTAGGCTTCTATGAAACATATAAATGCGCACAACATTTCGGTGGTATATAAGCGCAGTATAGTTCTGGACTACATATAGATGCGCAGTGCACTTTTATGACACATTCGGATGCGTAGTGTAGTTCTAGGTTACATCAGTTTGCGCAGTAGTATTTCACAGTACATAGAACAGCGCAGTACACTTCTATGATACTTATGAATGCGCAGTACACTTATTAGGCACATATAGATTCGCAGTACAGTTTGGTGGTACGCGACGCTGCGCGGTATTATTTTACAGTACAGAAAGCTGCGCAGTGCACTTCTATAATACTTATAGATGCACAGTAGACTTATAAGGCATATATAATTGTACAATAAGGTTTGGTCATACACAAGGCTGTGCAGTAAAGTTCTGCAATACGAACAGCTGCGCAGTGCACTTCTATAATACTCATAAATGGACAGTAGACTTATAAGGCACATATAGATGCGCAGTAAAGTTTGACCATGCACACGGATGCACAGTACAGATCAGAAATACGTCCAGATGTGCAGTGAACTTCTATGATACTTATGGATACGCAGTATACTTATATGCTATATTCGGATGCGCAGTATAGTTCGGTGTTACATAGCGATGTGCCGTACACTAACTATACATATAGAGCTGCGCAGTGTAGTTATATGTTTTATGAGGCTGCGCAGAACACTTGTACGACATACGTGGCTGCGAGATACTATTCTGGCCAGGTGTTAAGATGTCTAAAGACTGTGAGGAAGGAGTTCTGTAGAAAAACAGTACCACTGACAATGCATCAAAAGCGGAAGTGCCTAAATATAATCAAAAAAGTAGCATGTCATAAGGCTCGATTTGATTCAATCAGTAAACAAAAAAATGTTCTGCAGAACAAAACAACAAAGCGCGATGACATCAGCAATCCGGTCACATGGATCGACGTTAATAAAGCGTTTGATAGCAGAATAAAGACATGTTTTGTAGCCAATCTCGTTCACAAAGATGTTCTTGCATTCCTGGATAATGCTGAAAGACTATCTATTGCTGAGACAGGCAACGCCTTACACGAACAGAGGGTTTTAAAAGTAAACGCTATGCTCCTTACGTGCTATTTGAACATCGGTAGGGAGACACCTGATGAAAATATTCAAATCCAGAAATGAAGAAATGTACTATACCACAGATTTGAAACTCTGGTTTAGGAACTATTTGAGGTACCCGATTCTGAAAGAAATGGAAGATTTTGAGAAAAAAGATTCAGGATAGACCTTACACTCAATTATAAAACATTCAGTGAACAGCCATATAAGCTTAACCCAATGAAGGGTAATTCCCTCATCGAACTTCCTTCATGAATTGAGAAAACAAAAACTTGTATTAACATGAAAAATAAAAAATGACAATGAATGCTTCAAGTGGGCTATATTATCAGCCATGTATCCATCTGAAAGAAAAGATATCGCAAAATGTGTGCCCAGCTATACTAAACACAAAGATAAATTCGATTTGTATGGAATCTAGTTCCCAGGCGTATTCAGGAACTTGAAAAAATTTGAAGAAAACATTGATATATCAGTAGACGTGTATGACCTGATAAAAAACAAAAATAATGCATTTACGCTGGTTTCGTGACATCTTACTTAGCAGAAAAGGAATATCCACGTGAATCTTTTCATTATATATGGTCAAAGAATCTTTCTCGGTTAGACAGCAGAAAACTATCGAAACAGGATGGAAAGAAATATATTTGTGATCGATACACACATTTTTTTCATCTCATGAAGAGTTGATGGCTCATACTGAAGATAGAAAAAAATTTAATTACTGTAAAATCGTGGTACCGAAACCTGGAAAAAACATTATCGAATTTAAGATCTTCAAGCATCGGGAGAAGGTTCCATTTATCATTTATGTATATTGTGATTCTCTGCTGAAACCCGTGGAAGATCAGGAAAGAACATCAATCACCGAGGTGTTTCAAGAACATGAGGTTTATTACTCTGAAATTGCTCAAAATAGCAAACATGTGTAATGAAATACTTATATATCCAGTTCCGATGCAGAAACTAACACCAAAGCAACAGGAAGGTTCCTTTAAAGCTACGACTTGTCATATCTGTCAGAAAGCCCTACATCCACTGATGAAAAAGAGCGTGATCACAGTCACCTGATAGGTATGCACCGCAGTCCAGCGCACGAACATTCTAACCTTAGAATATCAAGATTCGCGGACCATACCTGTTATGCTTCACAACTCAAGTGTGTACGATGCTCAATTTATCATTCGGGATATTGCTACACAATTTGATGATAAAATTAAAGTTTTTTAATTATTTAAAGGAAAGTATAATTCATTTACAAAGTATATTGAAGAAACTGGAATCAAATTCAGATTCATAGATTCATTTAGATTTACGGGCTTTTTCCTGAAAAAGTTAGCATTGGACCTTACTATTTATAAAATTGTAAATTTTGTATATTTCGGTATTGAAAGAGAAAAAATTGAGCTCCTCAAGTGGAAAGATGTTTTTCCTTGTGAATATCTTGACTCAAATGAGAAACTAAAAGAACTTCATCTGCCACAAAAAGAAAAATTCTACAGCACTTTGAATGTCATGTCAGAATCTGATAAGGATTATGCACACGCACAAAACGTATGGTCTGCGTTTAATCTTAAGACTTTAGGTGAATACGTAAAGCTGTACATGAAGACAGATGTACTGCGTTTGGCGGATGTCTTCAAAAGTTTCCGAGAACAATTTCTCAAGGCTTATGATCATGACCCCGCACACTAATTCACCACTCCTGGCTTGACATGAGATGCCATGCTTAAATATACAAAAGTAAGATTGGAACTCATCACTGACGCTGATATCCTGTTGATGATTGAGAATGGAAAGAAGGGTGCAGTGAGCCAAAGCCCGAACAGATATGCCCTTGCTAACTATAAATATATGGCAGTTTTCAACGAAAATGGGGAAATAATCTACATCATGTATTTGAATTCAAACAACTTGTACTGGGCCATTGGGACAACCACTTCCTTATGGTGGTTTTGAGTAAGTTAAAAATTTGGAAAATCTTAACTTCAATGTTCCTAATGATTCACCCATTGGTTACCTACTAGAAGTCGATTTGGATTACCCAGCCGAACTACATGATGCACACAATGACTTGCCGTTTTGTCCAGAACACTCAAAACCACCAGGGTCAAGCCAGGAGATGCTCCTAACTACTTTCCTACCGAAACGAAAGTACCTTCTTCATTGCTGGGCTCTCAAACAATCATTAGGCAATGGACTCAAACTTGTCAAAATTCAGAGAGTTTTTAAATTCCATCAGTCTACATAGCTTAAGGAATATATTGATCTCAGAACTAATCTCAGAACAAAGGCTAAGAATGAATTTGAAAAGAACCTATTTAAATTGATGACACTCATGCTGATGTGAAAGAGGATATGAATAACAATGTATGCCAATTCGATACGTCAGACTATCCTGAAGACAATTTTTCCGGAATGCTGCAATCCAACAAGAAAGTTTTAGGTTTAATGAAAGACGAATGTTCTGGTTAAATTATTATGGAATTTGTTGGCTTGCGGAGCAAGATGTACCGTATCCGTGTGAACAGCAAAAAAATTGGTTGAAAAGGCAAAAGGGATGAAAGCTGACGTCTTCAAAAATCATTCACCTTCAATGACTACACGTAATGCCTACGAAACTCAATTTTACAATCTAGAACATAATTTGTAATCAGATATAGACTTCTTTACGTTGAAACCATTAAACAAATAAAACTTGCGCTGGGTCCTTGTGACGATAAGCGAGTATTATTAAAAAATAGAACTGATACTCTCGCGTGGGGTCGTTACAAGATCATCGATATCGATGATGAGGAGGATGACGTCCTTAGGGATAGTGATATGGAACTTCTGGATTTTTTTGCAAAAGATTCGTTGTAAATATTGTTTTAGAGGTTTTGTTATTGTAATTATATTGCAAATAGTAGTTATCACAATATAACTGAATATGAGACAATATGTATGTGTATGAATTGCTTTTTTTATTCATTAAAACATTACATCTAGTTAATACAAGCGTAGACTTAATATAAATATAATGCATAAGTTTACGGTTAGTTGAACACTCATTTCTTCATCGCTGGTTTAACATTGATTCATCGTTGTATCAACTTTAGTTCATCGTTGGTTTAACATTGATTCATCGTTGCTTCAACATTAGTTCATCGTTGGTTTGACATTGATTCATCGTTGGTTCAACATTAATTCAACATTGCTTCATCTTTGGTTTAACACTGATTCATTATTGGGTCAACATCGATTCAACTTTGATTCAACATTGCTTCACCGTTGATTCAATACTGCTTCAACGTTGATTCAACATTGCTTCAAAGTTGATTCAACATTGCACAAAAGTTTTTTCTACAATGCACAAAGTTGATTCAACATTGCACAAAGTTGATTACATTGCTGATTTGTCTATCCAGCTGTTGTGTGAACTATGAAAACCTATTTACAAATATTTTGTTACCACGTTTTTGGATTACTTGTTCCACAAGGTATACGTCTGTATGTTTAACTCTAAGAATCTCTTGTTCATAAAATCCGCCGGCAATGGGTTGTTTTTCATAGTCTTTAAGCCTGTACGTCACTGGATTTGTGGGCATAACTCGATTCACAGTAAATAGCTCTGTTGTACAGTTGGGTGTGTATCCTTTCTCAAAAACTTGCTTGTGCTTGATGATTCGAACTTTGTCACCAACGTTGAACTTTGCCCTTCTCCTGGGTATATTTTGCAGTTTTTTTAGGCGTTGCATCAGCTAAATTGTGGCCACGTCTTATTCTTGAGTGTGTGATCACATCTTTCACAGATTGAGGCCTTTAGATCACTATGCGTTGAGTAGAGATTAATTTCGTATCGTTCAATAAGATTTTTAAATTCTGAATTATAAAATTCTTTGCCTGCCAGGCGTACTTGGAGAAAATGTCTATAACGGTAACTAAATATTTGTAGCCATTATTGTCACGGGCATAGGGTAGCATTTCAACCGAATCTGCCTGTCACGTCTCGTCTATGCCACGCATTTGCACGCGACGACGTGGAAAAATCTCTTTATCAGGTTTCGGCAGTTATGTCACTAGTGCCAATTTCTCGTTGTCCATTCTCGAGTGCGTTTAATTGAGCGTGAAACAGAGTAATGCTTTCAGCATTACGGACTAAAAAATCTTGCTGGATGTCAATCTGCAGGTTTTTCAGTTTCTCATTGCTTGATTATTCGAGGATTCACATTATCAAATTATTATTATCAGTCTCTGTTCGCATATATGATGCGACTCGATACACTTTACGTATCTCGTTTTTTATCATGCGCTGTACAAGTCCCAAATTGACTGCGTCGTATTGTTCTTTGGCCTCGCTAACGTTACAAACTCTGTTGTCACCTACGTCGTAATGACCATCAGAAGTGATCTTGAATACAACACCAGGAGGTCCACGGCTTGCTGCAGCGATTCGATCCAGGTGACGTCCAAATACGTCGATACTCATTGTGATACTGACGATAGCATTATGAGTACTCTCCTAATATATGATTTTAGCTTCCCGCAGCTCCTCAATGATTGATAGAACTTCATGGTTGTGACTCAGGTTGCATGCTGCCTGAGACACTAGAAGTAGACGAAAACGATCATCTAGTTCGTTAGAGTCGTCCAAATAGACGTAGTCAGTCTTTATATTTTTTTTGGCTACCATATACTGTGGTAGGGAGCCTCCACTGGAAAAAATAAAATCTATATCGGTGATTGAATAGTAACCATACCTACTGGCAGCTATAAGATTGAAGACATTGGCAGTTATGTCCAGAAGGCTCTAGAAAATTTATGGCATTACAATAAACATTAAGCCTAATAATAACCCATTGCGCAGCAAGATGAAGTGTGATCCTGAAGTGCACTGCAACTCGTTCAATTGTTATAAACAAATTTATGAACAAAATCTATTTTTGCTGTACATTGAAACCTGGAAGCGGTTTTTATCACTTTTCCCCCCGCGAAATCGAGTAAAATCAATGTCTCACTAAAATAAAACACTTGAGTATTATTTTTTTGATTGTTATAAACAAATTTAATCAAAAATTCAATAAATAAGCGCTGTTGAATATATAAAATGCATTTTTTCTGCGCAATCATTAGTTTTGCCTTCAAAAATGAAAATTCCATGACAGAAATGGACAATCAACAATATTTACCACTGTTATAAACAATATTGATTGAAAAATGTATTAAACGGTCATTCTTTAATGGACAAAATCAAATTTTTTTGCATAATTGTTCATTTTATCCCTAAATTAAAATTCTAATGAAAGAAACTGACATTTCACTATATTTTTCATTGCTATTAACAATTTTGATCAACAATTGCATTTAATAGTCGCTTTCAAATTTGAAAAGTGTCTTTCTTGCTGAAATGTTTATTAGATCATAAAAAATGAAACTCCTACGAGATATACTGACATCCAACTAAATTCCCCATTGTTATAAACAATCTTGATCAATTATTTCTTAAAGTAATTCTTTCGCATACAATAAATTTGTTTTTCGGGTTCCGGAACAGGAACAAATGAAGAACGAAACAACTGAAAATCAAGAGACAAAAACGATTTGCAGTTGTTCCGTTTTTCACTCGTTTCGATTCTCACATATTTCTCGTCACTTAATGTTCAATTTCTACGATTAGTTTTTTTGGAAGGATATTGAAAAGTTCAAGCACGTATCCATTGGTTTTTTGTGTTTTCCCGACTTTCATTATTCACGACTCTTGAGTCGGAATAGTAAGGATTATTTCTCATCAAGTGCAGATTTGTGAATACTTTGTTTTCGTGTTCGGCCTGTGTTACCATGGAGTTTCATCAGTTGTAAGTTTCAAATCATTCCTTCATAAGTTTCGATCGAAAATCTTATTCTCAATATAATTCATTTTTCTAACAATGAATGAATTCAGGGTTCCAAAGCAGGTTCTTTGTGATTTTCTGATCACAAGTGGCTATCAAGATAGAGGAAAACTTCTGAGCTATATCAAAGCCAATTACGATATCAATGACGAATGTCTGAAAGCAATCGAAGATAATTTATCTTATTTCATGTCCACATATGAACAAGACTGGAAAAAGGTTTTTATAACATAACAACATTCAGGTCCAGGAATGCGGAATGGCTTCTTTCAGATTTCTCGGTTCAATTCATTGGAGTTTGTCCAGGCAAAAGACCTTCAGATGATTTCGAGAATAGCTCAAAATCAACTAAGAGACAACAACTGCTCAAAATTCGAGAATGTTATTCTGACTCTGAAATACAGAGTGTATTCCTCAGCATTTTGCGATCTTCTGGTAAAACTAATATCGCTAATGACATGAGTAAACTTTTGTCAAATGACGATGATGAACACGATGAATTACCTGATGAACTATCGTATTTAGGAGGAATTACACGCTACGCTGATGATGAGGCATTAGCACTGATTGAAGACGCAAAATTGAGTGAAAACCAGTATGAAGTTATTCGTATCCAAGCGAAAGCTAAAAATGCTGAGATCTACCCACCGTACAGGAGCCTAGCAGATGCCAAAAAAGATGCTACCCCTCAGAATCTCATATGATCTTGATGGAAATACCAGGAATCATACCGCCAAATTAGGTTGACAGACCTAATCTTTCAATGTCTTTAACTTCAAAATATGGATGTGATGGGACATCTGGTCACAATCCATACAACCAGTCTTTCACTGATCCTAGTAAATCCGATGCAAGCATCTTAATTTTTTCGATGGTACCGCTAGCATTGGAGATGATAGACATGGAAACTGGTAGATGTTTGGCGATTTGGAAAAATCCACATCCTGGGTCATCAAGACTTTGTAGAATCATGCCATTCCGCCACGTAAAGGAAACGAAAGAGACTAACATCTCTCAAATAAAGCAGATCCAAGGAGAAATCGATCAACTCTAACCAACAACAATTAATTTCGGTCGAAGTCGGAAACATTGCAAAGTCACGTTTAAAATGAAAATGGCCATCGTTGACGGGCAGGTTTGCCAAGCGCTCACTGAAACACCATCATCAGCGTCATGTTACATATGCTCTGCAAAGCCCTCCATGACGAGCGAGTTGGAAAAAATCGAACTCTTGTCTCTGAAGATCAAAAACTTCTCTTTTGCTCTTCCCACACTACATGCTTGAATACGCTTCATGGAATGTATCCTTCACATTGCGTATCGCATAGAATTCTGGAAATGGGCAGCAAAGTTAGCCAATAAAGAACAGAAAAAGAGCGATGCGTAGAGGAGAATTCGAAAAGAATTTTCAGAAAAAATGGGCCTGATCGTGGATGTTACACAACATGGGACTGGAACATCCAATAATGGCGATACTGCTCAAATATTCTTTGAAGATCCTAAATTGACTTCGAGTATTACCGGGATTGACAAGGTATTAATCAAGAAATTCTGCGTTATTCTGAAAGCTATGGCATCAGGAAAGAGAATAGACATCAAATTCGAAGAATTTTGCCAGGAAACTGCAAAACTTTACGACAGCTTATATAGTTGGTTCTATATGCCTGTTACAGTCCACAAGATCCTCATACATGGCACTAAGGTCATTGGAAATGCCCCATTGCCTATCGGCCAGTTGACAGAAGAGCCCCATGAGCCGAATAATTAGATCTTCAAGAGGATGAGGGAATTTAATACCCGTAAAACTAGTCGGATCGCAACCAATGAAGATTTGTGTCACAAGTTGTTCATTATGACTGATCCCTACATAAACAACTTCAAAACTCTTGAGGATCTGCCGCTCGTCCCATGGATGCACAAGCTTAGGATATGCTGATTGAAAATGATTGAGGCAAGAATGGACAACGCTGCTGAAAACCAGAATTTTCCGTCCCAAAATGAGTAAGCTTCATGATTTCGTTCATCTTCATTGTTTATAATATTGGGAAAAGATGTTAAGTGTAGATGTTTGACGGTTCGGTTCCTCATTTTAAGGTAAAATTAACTATTGAACCCGAAAAACAGCTTAATTCTGTTGAAAAGTCGTGTTCTTTGGTTGAATTCAACTGTTTTCTAGTTAAATTTAAATCAGTCTTGGTCGAAATATCAACAATTAAATTTTGGTTAAAAATTCATCTTTTTTTCCTTCCTCTTTTTTCTTTCCTTCTTTAATTGCACACATCTATGTGAACGGGTTCTTTCGCAGATCAACAACCTCACAGACCATTATAAGAGTAATTTCATGTTTTTGTGTGTTTATTCAGGAACATACATAACGAAAATATTATACAATTTTTATAAATTTGTTTTCTGTCTCGCGTATTGAAGAATCTACCCTACAGTATAAATATATGGATAATCCAGCTCAGCTCCCATAACATTGAAATTATGATCTCTGAACACCTTAAATTTTATGCCTTGCATTATTTGAATTCTAGGCCAACTGCATAGCTGGCGCCGCCACACGGCGACCGTCAACTCTCATGAAAATATTCTCCACAGGCCTCCAGAGAAAAGTGGCATAGGGCTGCATTAAATATCTGTAACCTATATTTCTACCAAAATTTCTTGTTGAATTTATACTTTCATATGGAAGACCTCTTGTAAGTTTTATGTCCGCTAAATAACTTTTAGGATGTGTATAGAAGTCCGGTGCCTGGCGCTACGTTAATATCCGGTAGATTGCTCTGATTGGTTTCACGGTTGTGGGCACGGTCTGCCGTACAACAGCTTGCATCCGGCTAAAGATGCTCCGTATATTTCTTATTATATGCTTCTCGGCCGATACACGTGTAACGGCATGCGCCGTTTTAAGAACTAAAGTTTCAGGGCGCTAAGACTCTTTTACTAAGTACCCTCTAGACTAGTAATTTCTCGAGTGAAAAAGTTCAAAAAGCTTGAAGTAAAATCAGAATACGCAAGAAATGAGCAATTATTAAGATGATTACTAATGATATACGAATATCAACGAAATAATAGATTTATTACTTATGAGAGAACTAAGATTTAAGTATAGTATCAGGTTTCAATTTCGTTAATGTACTCGTTATAGTACTGCGCAGTCTCACTGCCTAAAGTGAATTAAAGGTTAGAAACTTGAGACCTTGAGCTATTTTTAGTATCGTTAGTGGGTCATGGCGCCGGCCAGATGTCATAGAAATTCGACCCTTGGACTTGCAAACAGGAAACTTTCACTCAAAGTGATTGATGTGAATCCTGTCGAAAAGTGAACTTTGGACCCATATCCTTGAACTGTTACTTGACTAATACCAGTAGGAGGAGCAAAGTGACCTCATTTATGATAGGTTATTCGGCACTCAAATTGAGTGACGTCAGCATTCTGATTGGGTAAACGCTAAAAGTAGGGATAAATCCTGCCTTAAACGAGCATTGAAATATAGATGCAGATAACTGAAACGTCAGAATATTGTATCTCGGCGCGCGCCTCTCAAGCTTGAATCTGTGACTCTTGTATCTTCATTTATTGTACAGTTTCGGACTTAGAAACTTTTTAGAATCTCAGAGGTAACGTAACCTCACTTTCGTGATTACGAATCGTGCGTTTGTGTTCGGTTGTACCGAAATGTTAAGTGCTAAGCTTACTTGTGTGTTTGTTCATCGATACTCTATATGAACCTTTAAATATCTGCCACGTCTACCAGCACTTCATAATAAAACGATTTATTTTATTACCAGGATAAATACAGTGTTGAATGTCTTCATTTATTTAAACCTGACCTATTTTTCGCAGTTAGTGGTTTCAACCACTCAAGGACGGGTAACGAATCCTCACCTTCAACGTATCAGCGTTTAGATCCTACAGACATTAAAAGATTGTAGCGCTGGGACGTAACACACGGAATCCCTATGAGAGAAACGGTTGCATACTCGCCTTTATCTACCTTACTCTCTCTTCCCATTCTCCGTCTCCTTTCTACTCATAGTGGTCACCGGGAAGTGCGGCAACGCCGTCTACCTTCATAGCGTTGAGTATTTTCGCCATATTTAAACGTAGACAATTTTTTTTGTTAAAATTTCGATTATTTTTGCTTTTTTTTCACAGCGGAGATGTCGAGTTCGCACGTTCCATCTAGTTTCGCGGACTCGCAGCATGGCTATAGCAGAAAGGAGAGAACATTCGGGCTCGTGAATTACGATTCAGACTCCGACGCTGAGAGCTATAGGGCCTCTCGCTCTAAGAGACATTGTGTGGTAGATTCTAGCGCACGTTTAAAAAATTTACAGAGTCAGATTCATTTTTTAACATCATTTCTCACTCAGGGGCCTTCCTCTCAACCCCTCTTAGATCGTCCTGGTGGAATTAATGACTTTTTGACAAAGCCCAGGGACAATCCCAAGATTTTGGATTTGGGTGAGCTTAAGACTGACATTGACAAGAACAAAAGGTTGCGAGTGGCTTCGCAAGAGCATTTGGCGATTTTCAACAGCTTACGGCATTTTGATTCTGCTGAATGGAAGGATGTAAGGTATTCCAATGCTTTAAGATATTTTTCAGCTTCCCCAGGGTTCACGGATCTTACGATGAATGAAGAGATGTACCACCTTCTTAAGAAAAAGGACCATTTACAACCGACTAATCGAGTGCTGGGAGGTTTGTGCATGGCAGTTCTCGAACAAAAGGAATTACTTAAGAGCAACCTCCAGGGGGTTGTCAACTGGGCGTTCACAAACCCTTCTGAGCTCAATCCCACATCTTTCTATGAAAAACTGGTGTCTTCCCTCGCTCCAGGTTCAGAATTAAACAAGAACTTGGAAAATACTTTACAGGTAATTTGTGGAAAGGCAGCTGAATGTATTGAAAATCGAAGAGAGAGTTTGCTGATGGAACTCTCAAATAAAAATGCGCAGTCAGCTTTACGTAAAGTTCCTCCTTCCTGCGAGTATCTTTTCAGCAAGGAACATTTATTACCTCTAATCCAGTCTCTAAGGGGTTCTCAAGCATAGGTAAATACCCCCACTTATCTTTTGAACAGAAAACCCTCTCAGAGAAGAGAACAGTTACAGCCAGGAACATCAAATTACCCACCCCAGGTAGGTAGATCATCTCAGTTTTCTAGGGGGAATAATTCCTTCCACCGCAACAGTTTTAGAGCTAGGGCTGGAGCACGTGGATCGACTTCAGCACAAAAAGAATTTAGGGGCAAGCCAGATGATTCCTTTCGAAGGCATCAGGATAAATGACCGCTCGGCATCTCAGGGGTTCAGTTAATCGACTTTCAGGAAAGATGGAAAGAATCGGGAACCCCTGTCACGATTTTAAAGCTAATTTCAGGTACTCGGATTCCTTTAATTTCAAGGCCACCTCTAGTAAGCAACTGGGAATTCTCCAAGTTCCAGACAAGGATATCCCCGCTATTATCAGAACAAATCGAACTCTTGAAGAGTCAACGAATCCTGGAGCGACCGAAGAAGCTAGGACCAAGTTTCATTTCGAAAATGTTCCTAATAAAGAAGAACATTGGATGAGTAAGACCGATTTTCGATCTGCGGGGTCTAAACACCCATGTGAAGGTAAGAAAGTTTCGACTGATTTCTCACTTCCGGATTCCAGAGTTCTTACAGAACGGAGACTGGATGACAAGGATCGACTTGTCACAGGCCTACTTTCACGTACCGATCGCAGAGGGCGATCGATGTCTCCTTCATCTCGTTTGCGACAAGGAGCTGTATCAGATGACGAGCTTGCCCTTCGGCCTCTCATCTGCCCCTTATACCTTTGCGACAGTAACGAACTGGATTGCGGAAATCCTTCGGTCGCGAGGTGTTCGGGTGATCGTATATCTCGACGATTTTCTTCTGGCTTCTCAAAACAGAAACCAGATTATCATCGCTGATTATAGAGGCGATAGAGCTTCTGTAACACTTAGGCTGGATAGTGAATCGTCAAAAAAGTATTCTGGAACCCTGCCAGGAACTAGAGTTTCTGGGTATCATCTGGAACACTCGAAACAGCATGATGAGTTTACCAGAAAACAAAATTCGACAGGTATTAGGTCTGGCACAGGAGTTTACAACCATAGGAACAGCTACCCTAAGACAGATCCAGTGTCTCTTATGTCATCTGAACGAGAACTTCGTCATTCACAGAGGGCGTCTTCATTGCCGCCATCTGTAACGATTTTCGACGCCCTTCAAACAGGGCAGGCTTCGCGAGAAACTTGCCCTCCCACAAAGAGTCCAATCGGAAATAAAATGGTGGACCGAGAGTATATCCTTGACCACCTACCTTCACAAAAGAGAGATTACTCATTTCCTGATAACCGACGCCGCGGATTCTGATTGGGGAGCTCAGTTGGACAACGCTCTCGTTTCGGGCTCGTGAAAGAAGAATCAGAGAAGTTGGCACTCAAACCGAAAGGAGATGTTTGCAGTTTATGCTGCAATAAAAGATCAGTCTCGCCGCCTTCAAAATGTTCATATTCTTGTGCAGACGGACAATCGCAAAGGGAGCTTTACCTGCAAAGAAAGGGGGGCACGAAATCTTTAGATTTAATGGGTCTTACCTTTCAATTTCTCCAGTTGGTCGATCACTTGAAAATAACACTGTCGGCGCTTATCTGTCCGGCAGATACTACGGGATTGCAGATCGTCTCTCGAGGGAAAAAGCCCTTCCAGTGTGGCACTTGACTTTCGCAGCTACAGAGGAGATATTCAAAAGATGGGGCGTCCTAGAAATCGACTTGTTCGCATCGGTGGTCTCAGCCGTAGTCAAGATCTATATCTCAAGGGACTACAGAGATCGGTACCCCTTCTTCATAGATGCCCAATTTTTAGTAGTAGCACCCAAGTGGAACCAGAGTTTTTGGATGCAGGACTTAGCAAGGCGAAGCAGGGAAGCACCTCTGACAATTGTCAGGTTAGACAGGCTCTTAATAGATTTAACAACGAGCCAACCCCCTCCGAAAGTATACCAACTCGTGCTGCAAGTGTGGAAGATTGGGTGTGGGGAGAATTGGTTGAAGATTGGTCTCATCAAGAAAAGGATCTTGTTAAAGAAAGCTGGCGACAATCGACAATTCAGACGTACAGCGCCCCTTTACGTAGGTGGATCGAGTGGTGTGATAAGAATAAGATTGACTCTGGAAATCCTCAGGGGAGGGATTTAGCAAGATTCTTAGCTAACCTATTCATCACTTAGAGACGTTCTTATAATACTATCCTTGTTCATAAATCAGCTGTCGCCACCCAGATAACAATCGTGCGACGCACACTACTCGCACGTCGTACGGGTAACGCCACGCGACTCATGATATAGGCATATCGCCTTCACCCTGCCGGATTCAGTGACGGTTAAATGGGTGCGTGCACAATGTGACTCATATCGCCGTCACAAGTGCAAGTATAATTTGTGCATATTAAATAGACAAACTATAGTGGGCACGAAACCATGAACGTCAACAGGATATCCTTGTCAGTCCAAACTACGGCTCTAAGACGTTTAATATCGTAAAGATGTCATATAAAAACGTCTTAAAGACATATAACGTAGTGATGCATATCGAGCGATCGATCTGAGAATCCAACGAGTAGGAGAAAAGTGGCCGCCTTTTGAAAACGTCATATCGGTTCGAATCATCTCGTGAGACGATCATCTCGCTAAGTCGATGAAACCGAGCAAGCAGTTTCTGAAATTATGCATATGTGATATATAAATTATTAAAAACCTTTTTGAATTCAAAATTATTATGTATTGCAGAATATTAATTAAGGGTGAAAATTAAAAAAATTAAAATAGTGGATTGATTATGCCGCACAATTTTTGTTTAAATTCAATAAAATTGCAGTTTTTCAATAAAATTGCAATTCAATAGGTCGCTGAATAAAAATTTACGATCAAAATAGACATTTGTAACCTAATAGTTCGAGTTTTGAGGCTAGTTCATAGTTCAAAATATTGCTTTTTTATTATATTGTATTACAACATTTATACATAATATAGGTAGCATTATTAAGAATATCTAAATGAAATGTTAATAAATGAGGGATATTAGAATGACCGAAAATTCTAGTATATAATACGTAATGTCATAAATATTTGACAATACTATCAGCAACAGTTTTTTGATCAATTAAAAAAATAAAGGTTGAAAAACTTCAAAACAAATATCATATAATAATTTTAAATTATTTATTTTTTTCTAAAAAATATTTTATTTGTTAAACCTTCCTATATTCAGTTCGACATCTGATTCCTCGTTTTCTTCCGCGGATTTCTTGCGTTTTGCTGTGTTTACATTTTCTATTGATATTTAGAAAACTGACGTTTAACGATTACATTGATCGGAGTTTCATACGATACGATAGGAACAAAAACAAAAAAAGGTTAAAAAATCTCGGTTTGGAAAATTTTGTAAAATTTCTAACGATTTCGAACAACAACGATCATTTCTCGGCTCGATATGCATCACTAATATAACGTTCTCCGGACATCTTTTGTACTTTCGTTACCTTATAGGTAGGTATAATTTTAAATTTAATATTAAATCTTTTAAACCTTATTATATTATAATTAATTACCTATATTGTGATATTTTTAATAATCAAAAAGTCAACAAAAGAAGAATATATATTTGAATTGCGCGCCATTTCATTTACCCTCTCTTTCCATCTTTGCGGTTTCTTTTCTGTTTTTCTGACAAGAAAAAAGTGATTGCGTGCTTGCGGTTTTAAAATCGGAGATATATAATATTCTTTAGCATAATTTTAAGTTATTCTTTCATTAATTAAAGTATTTAGTTATAAGTGACTCATTATTTAATTTCTACAACAAAAAATGCATATATTTCCTCCATTTTTCCTGTTTTCAATTCTACGAATTTTTAGGTTATTTTGTTGCATATCGACAGAAAGTTCTTTTGCAATTGTGCGATTCACTTTATATGTTTTAAAATGTCTCTAATTATGTTTCTATATATTTCCAGTCTGTATTGCCTACATTTTTTATTCAGTATAATGACGAAACAAAAATAGTGTTCTTTTAGAGCGAGGTTTGTTCAAGATATGACAACCCCAGATTACACCAATTAAAAAATCTTTTGTCAGAGACCCTTTAAGGTTTATTATGTTTATATATTCAAATTACACTAAACGTTATTTAGTACGAGAATATTATTTTACTTATTGGAAATATTTAAAAAAATTTAGATTATTATTTTAGTACGCTTCGTGAAAACGCACGAAAGTCTCATTTCACTCTCACGCGTGCATCAACTATCATCCGTGCGAGCGATATGCGTCGCGTATGATGACACATATGTCTGCATCAGTGACTTCTATCATCTTCTATCTTATATCATCTGGGTATTAGCAAGGTATTTAATAACATTCTACTGCCTTTAGGATTTTGTTATCAAAAAGTGTATTGTTGTAAACAGCAATCTGAGTTTTGAAAGGATTTTGAATATTTATAAAGTCACTTTCATCTGTAATCCAATTGAAGATAATGTACAAGTATTATAAAAATAAATAGAAGTATATTTCTCATTTTTATGAACAAGTGCAAAGTTTAACCAATTTTCGAAACTTTTTTCTTACTTTTTTTCGAAATTTGTTTCAATTGGCTTTCTAGTGATATTGCGGAGCGGTACAGCATGCACATGACTTTTAATGGACCTACATTGCGAATTTGTTTATAACAATCAGATTTTTCATAAAATGTTAATTTACTGTTCCGGAATATCAGTGGCAAACCAATTGAAACAAATTTACAAAAGAAAGACATCAAACTGTAAAAAATTGCACGAACAGCGAATATCTTAATGCGACTCATATATAGAAATGACATTTGTTATAAGATATCAATATATTGCTTCGGAATATCACTAGCATACCAATAAGAAAAAATGTTCCAAAAAACGTACCACAAATTTGAAATAATTGCCCTAAATTCTGCAGTTAATCGGTCAAGTTTTCCTGATCGGTCACTATATATATTATATGTATGCCTTTTTCTCGCCAACAACAGCTCTTGCGGTCCGTTTTTGCCTAGAGCTCTCTCGACATCTCACAAGAGATCCTAAAGAGTCGAGCTCCACAGCTGGCCACAGATCAGGCCCAGTGAAAGGTACGTTATCTCTCTTTCTTGCTTCTTAAGAAGTGTGAATGTAAAGGAATTAGAGTAAACAAGATACTCGTATTTGGAAACCAAATGCCGGTTTTTCACATAAGAGTGTATCGTGTACCCCAATTCCTTTACATTCACGCTTCTTAAGGAGCGAGAAGACATATAACCTACATTCATCCGGGCCTGCCACATACCCCTCACTCATTCTAAAATGAGACCCACCAAAAAAATGTCTCCAGTCTCTTCCTCCTCGAGATTTATTGCGTTAAATAAACTCACTCAACTCCTGAGCTGCAAAGAGAAGAAACTGTCCTGCTGTATACACCCCTTAACATAGAGAAGAGAGGAGTATCAAACAGGAGTTCCCTCCTAACCCCTGGTCAAATTTACCGGCATCCCTATTTTACCGACCGAGTTATGACGTCATATATTGGCAGAAATATCAACTACGTTTACTATTTTCAATGATAATTTTAAAGTAGCGCCATCTATTGGTGGAAATACTAATTAACAAATTTATTGACGTCCCTGTTTTACAGACTGAAATATCCCAGATAACAATCGTGCGACGCACGCTTCAGGCACGCATGCGAGTCGCACGATGTGACCCATATCGCATGCAAATGGCAAGCACATTCCGCGACAAAGTGATGGTTAAATGCGTGCGTGTACAATGAGGCTCATTTAGCCATCAGTCATATTTCGCCGTAGTCCTTGCTGAATAAATATAAACAATATGTCAATAATATTTTTGATTGAGCAAATTCGATTCAGTTGAATCAAATTAATATCTTATTTCAAATGATTGATGTATTTATCTTATTCCCAATGATACTTGTACCTGTAGTGTACATGCGCAGAGTTGTCAAACTTCACGGTTCACAAAAAATCGGTGCAGACGTTGCCGTCAGTGAGGTTATGTTTCTTTTAAATATCAGAAAATTAAGAGTTAGGTTAAAAAATCTTACTTTTTCCACGTGTATATATGAAAAAACATAAAAAATCATAAAATCATTCACAGTTTTAGGATTCTCTTGTGGAAAGAAAGGATAGAATGATAAATATGGAAAAATTTTGGAAGGCCACAAAGAGAAAAATCTGACTGAGGAAACTTTTCTGGAATCTTCAAGAATTGAAAATTGCAGTCTCCACAAATCAGTATTGAAAGAATTACAGGAACTACAATAAAATCCAAAAACCTAACAACTATTACAGAAGTACTTTGCTTCTCGACTTTCGCTCAAAATTTGTACACGTTGTTTTCTTTATTTTTGTATTAAACAAACATTGTATTTGTATTTTAATAAAACGTATATCCTTATTTTTTTCAAAAATTTCTTATGATTATAAAATTCACTATGATTTTCAATATTTCACGCCGTTCGTAGAGGGGATGCACTTCATCGACACGCGTGCGACTCGCACGATGTGCGACGCATACGTCACTCATATGCGAACACATCTGTTTGGTGATTTGCGTGACACGCGTGACGATTTATTTGCACTCGTGCCTGCACCGTGTGTGGCACCGTGTGCGCATATTGTTATCTGGGATGACTCAACCTGCTGGTTCAAATATCATCTAAGGTTCTGTTCCATGCTAAATTACCTCTCGTCAGTCATTCAGATTGAGCAGTAAGCTTGTGTAAAACACAAGGTTGCGCAGTAAAGTTCTGCAGTACATATAACTACTTAGTGCACTTCTTCGAAACTTAGGGATGCGCAGTAGACTTATATGGCAAATGCGGATGCGCACTATAGTTCGGTGGTACATAGAGTTGCGTAGTAGACTTCTACGATACTTATGGGTATCCATTAGACTTCTATGATACTAATGGATGCGCTGTATACCTCTGCGATACTTATATATATGCGCAGTAGACTTTTACGATATGCTTGCACTGTAAGCAATGCTTTGGATTTTATAATCAACCCAACGATATTTGTGGAAGTCCAGCGCTGACAAGAATGATAGCGAGCAATATTAAAGATTTTTTAATTCAACCCTTTAGGTGTCTCAAAAATCCAACGCTAGTAAAAACGAAATTCTTTTGCTAAAGAAAGTTGAAGTTTGCCTCACATACATTCTGATTAATGCGGGTAGCGAGTGAAATTTGAATATAACTATCCATTAATTAAATCCATATAATACTAAAATGTTTCAAATTATTTGAAGCACATACAGTTAAATAAATACACAGTTATTCACCTTTTAAATAATTTATTATTTACAAACATCTTGCAGTACAGAAAATTGTTATGCTTGTTTTGAGTAGGAAAACTGCAAATTGATTCTGCAACTCAGCCATAATCCTTGTACCATACGTTGTGTGAAGTTGACGAATTTTGGAAACGGCTCACTCCTTTTTTGGAGTAATGTCAGAGAGCGGTTTCGTAGGCAAGACTTCATTTCATCCATACGGCCAATTTCATTGATCATTTTGAGATCCACCTTCTCCAGAGGCTTTTTATTTTCACTAGAAGTTTCGGCAGATAACTAACTTTGCAATGTGATCAACGATAGGCTGTCCACTGAAACCTGATGGTCTTTTTATACCTCAGGCATGGCACGAACATGTAAAATCATCTGATTGGACCGTACGCCCCATACTTCCACAGGAGGTGGGGAAATCTCAAATAGAGATCCCTCTCCACTCCACTTATACAGGGGGGGGGGGTTAAGTCACGATCCCTCTCCACCGATTTTTGAATCTGCCTGCCTGATCTTGGATCTTTTGAAAAACGTTTGCAACTCTATAACGGAAAAAGTTTCAGTAAAAGCCTAAAGCTTTTGAACAATTCTCATCAGAATTCGTGGCCGAATTCAGAAATATAAACATTAGACTTATGGGGGGGGGGTCTGTCGAAGTATCATTCTCCATGTTAAGAATAATGGAAAAGGTATCACTCGAAGGGGGGGGGGGGTCAGAAATTTCTGCAAAATGTATCACGTATTTTGTGAATGTCTCATAACTGCAGTCACAAATTGCAAAAATGTATGCAGCAATGTGAAAAATCTCTGAATTTAGAAGTTGATTGGCTTTGGACACCAGTTACAAACAATTATTACGGAAGTATGACAAATCGTTAATTTGAGGTTTGTTAAAGTTTGCAACTCTATAACAGATCAAGTTTCAGTAAAAGCCTAAAGCTTTTCACCGATACTCATCAGAATTCGCACGCAAATATAGAAGTATAAACATTTGCCTAACGGCAGTCACGAATTGCATATATTTGTACGGAAATGTGAGAAATACTTGAATTTAAAAGTTTTGGAAAACGTTTAAAACTCTATAACAGATCAAGCTTCAGTAAAAGCTTGAAATTTTTCATTAAGTCTCATCAGGATCCACCGCCAAGTACAGAAAAATCCAGATTTTATGTACTTTGCCATGAAATTCGTAAAATATATACGGAAATGCAAATAATCGGTGATTTCAGACGATTTGAAAAAAGTTTGTATTCCTCTAGTCGATCGCGTTTAAGTAAATGCCTATGTGTTTTCGCCAAGTCTTATCAAAATCTGTAGCCGGACACAGAAACATCCAAATTCAACCGGATTCGGATACAACCCAGATAGCAAAATGCGCATGCGTCGCACACCGCGTGAGTTTTCTCGCACGGCGTGAGCGCAGGGGAATATGTAGCTGCGTCTTCATATATGCGGGACACGTGCGTCGCACGATCAGTCTCGGTCAACTCCCGTGTAAAGAAATGGCGAAATTTAACGCCATCTGCGATGGGCCAGAGAACTACAGACACGTGCATGTGTTCGTCTTTATATGTATATGCCGCTTCCTTACATGTGTTGAATACTAAAATAATTCAACAAAAAAAAGATGAATAAAGACAAAATGAAGGAAATAAGAACCGAAAAATAGGAAATTAAAGATAATTATCATTCTATTTCCCATTTTACGTTTCTCATTCACTTCATTTTGCCTTTATTTGAAGGATTGCAGTACAGAACTACATAACCAACAAAATCGCAGTATTTCAGAAGACTGAAATAATATTCTGTAAAATCGAAAGCACCATTGACGAATGTCGAATTTAACAATGTCAAAGTGATAGGAACAGGCTGAGTTGCGGATGATAATAAAAAGAACAATTTTGTGTTTCAACAAAAAATAGAAACTTACTCCCGAGATATTGAGCTGCTAAATTGGGAGAAAGTGAGTTTAATTAGAAAAATTGAACCAAGTCCGAGTAAATCACTCAAGAATTTGGAGGTTCAACTTTAATGGATTTTGAGAATCGTCATTGAATAGTGACTAAAAATTTATTTTTGAAGTTGGAGTAACAATAAAAACTAGCTCCCGAGATACAGGGAGGCTGAATGAAAATAAAAAAATTTCCATGAAAAAAATGATCTGTTGCGGGAAAATAAAGATTTAGTGTGAGTGTATTACAGACGAGTTTTCGCTGAAAGGTCTATATAAAAAAAGAAAGGTATATATTTCTTTATAAATTAACGATCATAATTTTAAGAATTATTGTTTCTGATGATACGGCTGTAGTAGGGCTAGGCGGGTACGAACTTAGATTCCGAGAGATGGCGCCACCGTCGCAAGTTACCGACACCAACAGACGGCGCTAAAGACAAAGGGAGGGTTCTGTTCCGTGCTAAGTTACCGAAGTCGGTAAGACAGTGAGGTTGGTAATGCAGATACCTGCTTCGATAGCATTGTATCATCGCTCGATAAACAGAGATATCGGTAAATTTAAGGTTCTGTTCCATGCTAAATAGGTAAAACAGTGAGATTGGCAATGGAGATTTCCACTAATTTAACAGTATGAGGTTCTGTTGTGTGCTAAGTGACCATCGATCGGTAAAACAGTTTAGTACCATCAGTCAGTAAAGCAGGTAAGTCGGTAATTTTTTATATCATCATTTTAACATAGGTCAATAAGGTAGGGAACAATGTCACCATCAGTTGGTAAAACAGGTGAGTCGGTGATTTTTTATATTATCATTTTAACAACGGTCGATAAGGTAGGGAACAATGTTACCATCAGTCGGTGAAACAGGGAGGTCAATAACTTTTTATATAATCATTTTTCTATATTTTGGTAAGGTAGGGAACAATGTTACCATCAGTCAATAAAACAGGTTAGTCGGTAACTTTTTATATTATCATTTTACAATAGGTCAGTAAAACAGGAGCCATCGATAATGCACATCTCCAGCCACAGATGGAGCCTCAGTCACTATAACAGGAGCCTACCTAATCAATCGGGTGTAAATAACTGATGACGTCACTCAGTACTTTATCATCCTTTGACTCAGCCATCTTCTTCTCTCTCTCCTATGCTGCTGGCTATTTTTAATATTATCATTTTACCATAGGTCGGTAAGGTAGAAAGTCGCAGGTTACTGACACCAACAGATGGCACTACCGACCAAGTAAGGGTTCTGTTCCATGCTAAGTTATCAGCAGTCTGTAAAAATTAGCACAGTTTCTGAGCTTATAACAAAACATTTATTCTATGGCCTATGCAATCAAGCTGACGTATTTGTCATGGAGGCTGCAGTATCTTGCGTACAAGCAAACTGAGATTTTACATTTCAAAACATCCTAATAAAATTGGAGATTTTAGTCCTAAGATTGGATTGGGCTTTGTTATACTCTTCAAGTGTCCTAAAATAAAGGTCAAGTTCGTTAGCCAGCCATTTTGGACAGAAATTCAAAAAGTGAGCGCTTTTTCAAAAATTTTGAGACCACTTTACTCATTATACTGCGGTTCGTAAGCAATAGAGGAAACCTAAAAAATGCCTTTTTCCACTTTCAAATATAAAATTTATTTAGAAAACTAGTCAAATCAACTTAAGGTACTAAGAAAGCTGCATTTCAATCATGTTTACAAGAGGTAGAAATCGTAGACTTTAGTAAAATATGGAATGTTTCGGCACAACACAATCTCGCAATAAAACTCTATTTTTTATACTTTGGTCTTATTCTAGTATCGACATTTACGGATACAGATCCTAGATATAAAATTATAAAACTTGCACTTGGAGTTTTCAACGTCTTAAAAATAAGATAGTAAGTTAATACGAGTATAAAAAATTGCAATACTTTGTATATATAATTAGAGATTTAAGCTGCCTCTTTCAATTATCTAAATTATCAAAGATAGTAACAGTTTATAGATTTTTAATTTTTAAGAAAAAAATATTCGAGTCAATAAGAAAAATCACGGCCTCCAGGGTATTCTTGGCGAGTCCTTTTGTTTTGTTTTGTTGAGTTGCGTAATCTGGATCGGAGCGCTTTTTTGCGGAGACGCTTTTGAAATTTCGATTCGAGGCACGTTTAGTTCTCGTACTTGAGGTTCTGTAAACATTTAGATTCAGTTGATCAATTTTCAAGAATGAAACTATTATATGTGACGTTCCGCAAGGACAGGGCCCACTTTTCTCTTTATCAAACTCCCCCCCCCCCCTGTATTCAGTAACTCGACGTCACGGGGACGAATCATCATTTTTTTTAAATTGAGTGTTTAATTTCTTATCATTGTGTCACTTCGACTCGGACAGGGTGAAAAAAGTGTCAACCTAACAGGATCACCTTCGGACAATATTTTCTCACGACTCGCAGCTTATTTTCAATTAAACTGTTTTAGTATTTTAATTCTTTCTCTTTCAATCACTCATAAAAAAAATTAATAACGAAAATTACAAAATGGCGGCTGTTTTTCGAAAATTTCTGAAAGTAGATTTTCTAAAAAACTCCACTTTTTAAAAACTTTTTTTTGTGAGAAATGGATGGAAATATGAACTATATACTTCATTATTGTTCTTCTTGTTGAACCACTGCTTCACGTTGAAAAAAAATCATTTTGGAAAAATCGAATTTTAGCATCTTGCACTTTAAAAAAATCCCAGCTTCAAAAATAGTTTAGCCTGCATCAAACTGATAGAATGCCTTTTGTTATAGTAGTGAGAATTTTTTTTAAATATTGAAAAAAAAATAAAAAAGTGGGGTTTTCCTTAAAATCTTTTTTTTTTCGTGATTTCCAAATTCGATGAAAAAAATTAAGAAGATTTTCTGGAAAGCCCCACCTTTTCTATTTTTTCTCATATTTTTTTACCGTTTCTGCTTGTATAAGGCAGGCATCCTATCATTTTTATGGAGGCTCAACCACTTTTGAGACCAAGGATTTTTTTTTAATATTATATTTTCTTGTAAACGATGCACGATATCACAAACGAGCAAGCGGTATTACTTGTAGAACTTTTTTTTATGTAAACATTTTCTTCAACATACCATTCGTTGTTTCCGAGAAAATGGCAAAAGTTCCATTTTTTTCAATCCCTTTTTTCCGTATAAAGCAATGGTTTACTAAGAACGAAACTCTGGGGATATGTAGTATATATTACCATTTATTAAAAAAATATGGAAAGAGCGGTTTTTGGGAAAATCCACTTTCAAGAATACCTACGCGCATTCGGAAAATACTGCATTTTGAACAATAATGCTGTGAATTTTTTAGAATTCGCAGGTAATTTTCGAATGATAGAACCAAATAAAAAAAAAAGATCAAACTGCAATACGTATTCCTTTACTTTTTTGAAATGGGATTGGTCAGTTGGAACTTTGAAAACCCGCTTTGCGAAAAAAACGCATCTGAAGTTGGCACGTGTTATATTTTTGCTACAAACATAAAATTTACCCACTTCCGCTCTCATCCGAGATATAAGTATAATGTTACAAGATAGAGCATAGACTGAAGTTTGATTTCCCGTCGAAACCCCAAAATCAATACTTTTTATCTTTGTTCACAAAAAAGCGAACGTCTTTTCTGCAGCTGGCAAAGTGGGGCTCTTTCCTTTTGGAACGTCACATACAACAATAGTAATTATTTTTAATTAGGTAGCTTCTACACTTCAAGTCGCAGAATCTCTCAGCAACGAAATATGTTGTGTTTTTAGAGAAGATTAGGCGACACGTATTTTTCCGATTTTGGGGAAAAATGTCCACAAAAGTACAAATATTTGAATGTTGACGTTTATTAAGAAAAAAACACTTTTTCTTTAAACTTTTATAGTTTTCGACCTAATTCAGATATTTACATTTTTTATTGCGGACCCTGATGAGTTTACTATTCTCTTTCAAAGTCTTTCGGCAAATTTGAAAAAAGAAAAAAATTAACACAATGGCCACGCTTTGTTTAAAAATATAAAAAAACGATTTTAACCAAATATCCAAATGTTTGTCAATTTTTTGTTGAATTTGTCCTTTTATAAGGAAGACATATACCTCGAGTTTTATGTGGCCGAAATAATTTCTGTGACCAAGAGATTTTTTTTCATATAATCCAAAAGTCTAAAAAAGTTTTACTAAAAATACATTTTACACGTTTATGATATCTGCAACCTTTTATGAGAAAAATGGAAAAAAAGTTATTTGTGGGGGAAAAAATAGTTTAGCCCACATAAAACTTACAGGGCGCCTTTTTTATAAAAAAAATTACAAAATGGAAAAAAATTCAAGCGTGGATTTTTGGTTAAAATCTCATTTTTATATTTTCAAATAAATTGCCGAAATTCTGTTAATTTAAAACTTTATTAAAATTTTCCGACAGACTTTGAAAGAGAACGGTAAAACTCATCAGAATCCGAAATAAAAATTAAAATATCTGAATTGTATAAAAAAAAAAAATAAAAGTTTAAAGAGAAATCGATGTTCTTTTTTTTTTTGAAAAATATACTTCAAAATTAAAATACTCGTAACTTTATGGAAAAATTTGTTGTTCTTGAATAGGAAAAATACGTGTCACCTAATTTCCTCTAAAAACAACATACATATTTCGTCGCTGAGAGATTCTGCGACTTGAAGTGTAGAATCTGCGTGATTTGAATATGATTCAATCTACAAATATTTAAAATAATAAAAAGTTTTACTATGGGCTCTCCTGGCAGCAGGGGAAAAGAGCATTCTCGCCTGAGATACTGGAAGAATATGACTCGAATCGACACCAAAAGATTTTCTACTCTTCTGAGGTTTGGTCTGCGTTGGCGGGTTTCTAAAGGCGAGTTTCCTACTTTGGATTCCCGAGGTTGACGGCATATTAGTCTGCACCGGAATATCAGGATTTTTTTCAAGTGACCTTCTCCGCTTTCTGTAATATTTCCTGCTCCTCTCCCGCGGTTTACTTTCAGCAAATCGACAAGTCTTTTCAACAACTTTTTGATTTTGGCTGCAAATATCAATTTCCCTAATCAATTTCGAAACCTCGGAAGTTGTGGATTCTTCTGTCAAGATGTTAGACATTGATAAACTTTTTCTCAGATTCTTTTGAGATGTTGTCTCCTCAAGTATAATCTTTCGCTCCCAATACAAAAAGGAATCGTCTTGACTACCGGTGGTGACATTAATATTCTTCGGTTCGTGACTATCTTTTTGTCGATTGAAGCGAGGAGTTGCAACGTGTTTTTCCTTCTGGGGTTTTACAGTACTTTTATTAAAACTAGAAAAATCACAAACTTCAGCGGAAAAACGAACTTTGTTTTTCTTGGGAGAAGTAGTGACTGGTTCTCTACAGCCAATTTTCTCCAAATTGATGTTCTCCTTGTTGGATTCAACATGAGAGATCGAAGGGAAATATTCCTTCTTTTTCCCTCCACTCTGTGAATCTAACTTTAAAATAGTTTTCGGGGTTCTTATAGAATAATGCCAATCAGGCTCCGACTCGCTCTCGATATGTTTCTCCGATGGAAAAATACTCCTCAGTTGTCTGACGATTGACTCCAGATGCATTCCAGTATTATTTGAATCGATATCACTTAGCGTCGAAAACTCTGCGTAACTGATGAAGCTATCTGTTTCACTCGAGTGCTCCGCGTAGCTGTACTCAGTTTGCAAAGTATAAAGCAGAACTAGAGCGAGCTGATCTATTGTAATTTGTCTCGAGGACATTTCTAAAATCTGTGCGAGGGTTTTAATCGTCTCGTTAAATAGATCAGTCTGGGGCAAATGTTTCATCGAGCCTTTTCTCAAATTCTCAACAATGGGCCCCAATTGGGGACCCGAAATTTGGGGATTGGTTTTGCACAGCACAGTCGACTCTTCCAAGATTGTTGTCAAATGTTGGAGATGAGGTGGAAGGCTAGGGTATATACTCGAGAAATGGAAAGGTTCATTCGAAGTAAACCCGGAATCAGAATTTCTAGAGGGTTGGGAGTCTGCGGATTTGTCAGTTTCTGGGAAAATTGTATTATTATTTTCAGAGAACGGTTTTTTAAGAGAATATGATAAGCGCAGAGATTTGTAACTTGTACTGCAGGTGGTTGATGTGCCTTTAGCTTGAGCTTCAGGACTGGATTCGCAGTCTGCAAATTCCTCATCAGTGGAGATTCTTTTGTCCAGACGATGATTAGCGGAGAGGTGGAAATTTGTTAAAGTGGAACTGGGAGAATAAAAGGAGGAATCAGAGTCCAATGCACCATCTATGATTGTCGACTGTAGAGATTCTACAGATTTATTTGAAATTGCTCCTTTGATAGTGCCTGCTGCGAGAATGAGCGATTGCGATCTACCTCGATTGAATGAAAGAGTATCATTTTTCGATAAATGTTTCAAGTAAGAATCATTCTCGATAAGCCTTCGGAAATCCGATTCATCCGTATCGGTTGGTACGTTTGCATCTACGCTGGTGAAATGTGTAGAGTTAAAAGTTGTAGTGTTGGTATCTGATGTCCGAAAAGCGTTATTGAAAGCGGCGTGCTCTGATTCGCCTGAAAATAAAAGGAAGAAAAAATAAAACTAATATCAATAGGACCGAATTCATTTCAAATCGGACAAACAGTCCATGCTCAAGTCTTACCGATTTGAGAAAAAATGTTTTGACGAAGTTATGAGTATTTGAATTTAAAAAATATACAACGCGGATTATCAAAAAATAGTCAAAATTTGATTAGAAGTGTGATATTTTTCAAGCTACTATAGGTATTTTAAACCTGCAAATATGAACTCTCAAAAAAATGTAATAGTTGAAATTTCGCCCAAAAAGATCAAATTTCTACTAAAAGAGCTAAATTCTAAAACCAAAAAGAGGATTTTTCAATCAATGAGGTTAATTTTCTACCAAGAAAGACGAATTTTCTACTAAATACATGAATTTTCAAATAAATAATTGAATTTTTCAACTAAAGAAGCTACATTTTCTACTGAAAATGGAAAAGTTAAATTTTCAAAGAGATGAACGCTCAACCAAAAAAATAAATTTTTAACCATGTAGTGCAACTTTTACCTAAGTACTTGAATTTTCAATTAAAACCGATCGATTTTCAACAAAATAGTTAAAATTTCAACCAAATAGATGTACTTTCAACTAAAATGATGAATCTTCAATTGAAATAGTTAAGTCTTCAGTTAAAGGAGATTAATTTTCATCCGAAAAAACATAAACGAATTGTCAACCAAAGAAATTAATTTTCAGCTAAAATGATGAATTATCAACAACAAAAAGATTTTTTAACAAATTTGTTTAACCTTCAACCAGCTACTTCGATTTTCAACTGAAAAAGTGGATTTTTCAACCTATAAAGATGAATTCTCAACAAAAAATGTAATAAATAATGTTTTGGACAGAAAAGATGAGATTTCTACCAAGAGATACAGTTTAAAACCAAAAAGAGGAATATCAACCAAGGAGATTAATTTTTTTCCAAGAAAGACGATTTTTCTAATAAATTCATTAATCTTCAAATAAATAGTTTAAATTTCAACTAAAAATGGAAAAAGTTATATTTTCAGCAAACAAAAAATAAATATCAACAACAACAAAAACTAATTTTCGACAAAACAGTTAAATTTTCAACCAAAGGGATGAATCTTCAACCAAAAAAATAAGTTATTAGCACAGTAGTGTAACTTTTACCTAGCAAGTAGTTGAATTTTCAACTAAAACAGATCAACTTTTAATCAAAAAGATGAATTTTCATCTAAAATGATGAATCTTCAACAAAAAGACGATTTTTTAATAAATTTGTTCAACCTTTAACCAAGTAGTTAAATTTTCAACAACAAAAAATAGGAATTTTCAACAAAACGTTAGCTTTCTAACACAATAGTTGAATTTTTAATTCAAAAAGACGAATTCTCAAGAAAACAGTTGAATTTTCAACCAAAAAGGATGATTTCTTAACAAAATTGTTGAGTTTTCAACCAAATGATAAAAATTTTAACTAAAAATATAAACGTCAGGAAGAAGCAACTGCAAAAAAAGAAATAGAAACACGAGGTAAATAAATTACTAACAATAATATTATATCAGGGTGACCGCAAAACTTAATTTTCCAAATTCCCTAAATCCCCGACTTTTGCAAGATTTTTTTCAAAATTCCTGAATTTTCCCTGACCAATAAAATTTCCTGACTTATCCCCGATCTCAAGGTTTTCCCGGTTTCCAGGTCCTCTTTTGAAATACGTTGGAAAATTTTTTTAAAGTTCAAAATTAACAAATCGATGGCGGTTTTCTTGAAAATATTCAAAGTCTATTTACTCAAAACCCCCGTCATGTTTTTTCTCCTGATTTATTTCTAGATTCGTTCTAATGTAAAGAGTATCTTTCTTGCCAGTCTGCCCTGTATCCGCGTTCTGGAGAGGAGAGAGAATTGTTTTGTTTGAAAAATGAAAATTCACGTTGTTTGTCAGAGCGACACAACATACGAAAAAAGTAAGAGAAATAAAATTGTTTCCCTAAAAAAAGTTCTATAAAAACGTCTTTTGACACTTATTTCTATCTCGCGTTATATTTGAAACTTGCGAGAATATGTATACAATCATTTAGCATTTTTTTTCTCAACAATACAATTTTATGGTGTAATAAAAAACCAAAAAGAACGTAATTTAACAGGCTTAACAACGTGGTGGTAGAGTAAAATAATTAAGTAAGCTGGAGAAGGTGGAGAATATCGATTATGTAAATGTTGGATGTAAATGTTGTTGTAACTGTTAAATGATATTCTTTTTTGCTTTTTATAACACTACAAAATTTGATTATTGAAAAAAATCAATTTCAAAGGATTTTATACCTACATATTTTCGCAAGAATCTTGAAAATAACGCGAAAGAGACAAAAGTGTGAAGGAACATTTTTCTAAAACTTTTTTAGAGAAACGATTATGTTTCACTTAATTTTTTTCACATTTTATGTCGTATTTTCGAATATTTTCAGAAGAATATTTCGAAAGAGAATGAGAAAATCTATCAGTATCAGAAAGGGGGGAAAAAATATCTTATTAGCTTAAAAAATTTCATACTTTTAACAAAAATTTGGGCCATGTTTTGATAATCCGCATTTTGAATGTTTAAAACTCCAATACTCATAAATATGTGAATAAAAGATTTTCGGCAAATCGGTAAGATACGTGTTGTCTTATATTCCCTTTAGAAACAACAAACTGATCTGTAAATATTGTTTTGTTTTCCATTTCTGAGGTTCTCTCAAATATTTATTTTGAAATAAACCAAACACCAATCTGGATTGTTTGTTTAACTCTTTCTGTTTTCTTGTAGAAAACAGGGTGTCTACTCAAATCCTGGGAGAAAATTCCCTGACAATTCCAGTTTTTTTCCAGGTATCTCAAGTTTTGTTCAGTTATATTTTTTTCATAGTACGGAGCCATTCAAATATTTCAAAATTTTTAAGAGCAATCGACTCGTAATATGTATACAGTTTCGCGAGTTTATTATAAAGTTTTTTGTTTAGTTTCAAGGGATTCAATTAATGTGTTTAATTTAGAAAGATTTGACAAATTACATTACAAGATATCCCTAAATATATTAGCACCACTGATTAAATAAATAATTAAATAATACTAAAAACATAATTAATCATTCCTTGAATTTCTCTTAAAGTCCATGAATTTGAATAATAATTCGAACAAATTTTTATTTTATCTTCTTATGCTTTAAATTTCGTGCATTTTTAGGTAAATTAAATGTGGGTTCTATATTAAATTCAATTTAAACCGCTTCAAATAAGTAAAAATATTGCATTTTCTACAAGATAGATGAATTTTTAACCACACAGTTGAATTTTCAACTAAAAAGATTAATTTTCTACCAAAAAAGAGGATTTAAAAAAAAACATGAATTCTCAACCAAATAGTAGTAATTATCTACTAAAAAAGACTAATTGTCAACCAAATATGGAATAGTTAAATTTTTAGTTGAAAAAATTAATTTCCCACAACAAAAACAACCAATTTTCAACAAAAGTGATGAATTTTCAATTAAAATGATGAATTTTGAACTGGAATAGATACATTTTAAACCAAAAAGATGAATTTTAAACCAAAAAGATGAATTTTCGACAAAAATAATGTAATATTCAATTGGAATAGTTACATTTGCAGTTATAAACATAATTTTCAACAAGAAAAAAAAAAATTTTCAAATAAAAAGTTACATTTGCACGGAAAGTGATGAATTTTCAACTAAAATGATAAATCGTCAACTGGAATAGTTGAATTTTAAAACAAGGATGAATTTCCAAATAAAATTATGAATCTTTAACTAGAATAATTGAATTTTTAACCAAGAAGTTTAATTTTTACCGAAAAGGACGAATTTTCAATTAAAAAAGATCATTTTTCGACGAAAAATTGAATAGTTAAATTTTTAGTTGAAAAAAGTAATGTTCAACCAAAGAGATGAATTTTCAACGAAAAATGATTAAAGATTCAATTGGAATAGTTAAATTTTCAGTTTAAACAAGTAATTTTCAACAAAAAAGTTACATTTTCAAATAAAGTGTTGAATTTTTCACTAAAATGGTGAATCTACAACTAGAATAATTAAATTTTCAACTAAATAATTGAATTTTCAACCAAGAAGATTAATTTATACCAAAAAGTTCGAATTTTCAATTTAAAAATATAATTTTTCGACCAAAAATTAAACAGTTAACTTCTTAGTTAAAAAAATTAATTTTCAACCAAAGAGATCAATTTTCAACCAAAAAGGATGGAATATTCAATTGGAATAGTTACGCTTTCAGTTAAAAACAGTAATTTATGAAAAAATTTTTTTTTTAAATAGTTACATTTTCAAACAAAGTGTTGAATTTTAATTAAAATGATGAATCATCAACTAGAATAATTAAATTTTTAAATAAATAATACACTTTTCAAACAATAAGACTAATTTTTACCAAAAAATTCGAATTTTCAACGAAAAAAGTTCATTTTTCAACCACATAGTTGAATTTCAAAATAAAAAATATCAGGTTCTAACCAAATATGGAATACCCAAATTTTCAGTTGAAAAAATTAATTTTCCACAAAAATAAAAACAATAAAATTTAACCGAAGAGATACGTTTTCAACAAAAAAGGGTTGAATATTCAATTTGAATAGTTACAAAAAAGTAATTTTCAACAAAAAATAACATACTTCAAAAAAATAGTTACATTTTCAAACAAAGTGTTGAATTTTTAACTAAAATGGTGAATCTTCAACTAGAATGATTGAATTTTCAACTAAATAATTGAATTTTCAACCAAGAAGCTTAATTTGTACCAAAAAATACGAATGACCCATTTAAAAACATAATTTTTCAACCAAAAATTAAATACTTGAACTTTTATTAAAAAAAAAAATAATGTTCAAGCAAGCAGATGAATTTTCAACTAAAATTATTCGCAACATTTGTTTCATCAAATTACTAGCTTGTTTACACAATGCCGGCACGTGTAGGGGGCCGAGGGGGGCAAAGTGGGTACATACACAACAAAAAATTCAATCACATAAACAGGCCGTGATGCTAAACTTAATGAGAAATATAAAAAGAAAACAAGACCATTTTTTCAAAGATATGTATCAAGTTTATAAACAGCAGTAATCACAGTAAGTTACAGAGAGAATCGTCTAATGTGAATATTATAACATACTTTTGCTCATTGTATAGGAATACAATTAGCATCGCTACAGGTGCAAAGGATCGATTTGCAAAGGATGAGATTTGGGGGTTAACTTTTTGTGATGAATTTCTTGTACTTACTATCAGTTGAAGACGTTCGCTCTCGATAATGATTAGACATTTTTGCAGTTTTACATTCATAGAGTCAAAAATACTCGCTCAAAATGTACTTTTATTTTAATCAGAGCTTTTAAACGTATCACATACAACTGCAAATCCACCTGACCGTCAGCCCTCCTGCGGTATTGTGCGGTATCGGAAGCAACAAGTGTTTAAAATTGTCGTTAGGTGAGTTTTAGGTTATATGTATAGGACAGGGACCGGTTTACGTCCTTACGTTTACGATTCACAATATGCATATTCAAGTGGACGGAAAAAATTGACAAAAAGGAGAAAATAAAACAGAAGATGAAATATTGGAAAATGAGAACCGGCTTCCGACAGGAGATAAGATAAAGTCGAGATAAGTATATAACATCTCGTATCCATCTTTCACCTTTTTCCAGAAATTTTAAATGTTTACAACTTTTCGGAATCTAAAATTTAATTCTTTTTATTCAGTTTGCATTTTTTGAACTTGTTCTTTTTCTGAAGTTTGTATTTTCGACTTGAAGTTTTCATTATTTCAATTTTGCCTTTATATTTTACGAAAGTTTTATTATAATATTTTTATTATTTGATATAGAATACAAGTGCAACTAACCAATTTTGTTGGAAAAATTAAATATTTAAATTTTCTGAAAACGTATATTGTTATTAAAACACTGACAAATAAAAAAAATCAATGTTTTCATTCATAATGTCTTCCAACAATTCACTTCTTATGTAATTACACAATAAGAGAGACAAAAGCCTTATTAATTCACAAATGATTTTTAAAAATGAGGCAGTCTATTTAAATTCCAACAAAAAATATTAATAATTATTTAGTACTCCGCGTTTGACCAGTTAAACGCTTGTTTAAACTATGATTAAACTTTCCATCGTTTTTAACTTCTTTTTTTTTTAATTTAAAATAACTAACACAGTTCAGTTTTTCAGATTACTATTCAAAGCAAAAGACAATCATTTGAAACCAACAGAAGCAGGACCTGAAATGTTTCAAATTTTGCACTTCACATATTTTGTATGCGACCCCCCCCCCCCACCCCTTCAAATGCAAGAAGAAGGCAAAAAACGTTTTTTCAACAGTATAATCGATAACAGGTTTCACAGGCTAAAATGCTCTGAAAAGAGGGAAAATAAGGATATTTTTCATGAAATTAGGAAAATAAATTCTTTTAAATAAAATAATTGTGGGCACTATATAAAATTAAATTTAAAACACTGTGAATTTCTAACATTTTCAGTAAAAATATTTCACTTTCATCAAAATGGATACATTTTTAACCAAGTAGTTCAATTTTCAACAAAATATTTAAATTTTCAACTAAAGATATGAATTTTGAACGATGATGAATTTAAAAAAAAAATGCATTTTTAACAAAGTATTAAACTTTCAACCAAGTAGTTGAATTTTTAACTAAAAAAGAGGAACAAAAATGGAAAAGTTATATTAAAAAAATGTAACGAAATATTTCTGATATTTCCACCAGGAAACATTTTAATTTTAAATAAAAAACAGATGAATTTTAAAAAACCAAGATTTCAACCAAATTGTTGAATTTTCTACAAAAAAGATGAATTTTTAACAAAATAGTGAAATCATCAAACTAAGCCGAATAATTTATGTCAAACAGTTGTATTCTTAACCAGAAAAGATGAAATTTCTATTAACAGGTCGAATTTTTCATTAAAATGATAAATTTTTCACCAAAACTGGAATAGTTACATTTTAAGTTACAAAAGTTAATTCTCAAAAAAAAAAAATAATTTTCAACAAAATAGTTAAAATTTCAACCAAAGAGACGAATCTTCAACGAAAAAACGAGTGAATTTTTAACAAAATAGTTAAATTTTCAACTAAGGATATGATATTTCAACAAAAACGATGAATTTCCAACAACAAAATTAATTTTTTCACAAAGTAGTTAAACTTTCAACCAAGTAGTTGAATTTTTAACTAAAAAAGAGAAATTTTGTACCAAAAGTGGAGAAGTTATATTAAAAAAAAGTAATTTTTAACGAAAAATATTTGATTTTAACATTTTAATTTTAACATTTTAAACATTTTAAAATTTTAATTTTAAATCAAAAAAAGTTGAATTAAAAAAAATTAACCAAAATTTCAACTAAATTGTTGAATTTTCTACCAAAAAGTTTAATAATCAACAAAAAAATATTAATTTTTAACCAACAGTTGAATTTCAATCTCAAAAAGACGAATTTTCAACCAAAAAGGATACCCTAATGCAAATTATTTGAATCGGAGAATTTAAGAATGCTGATTCACGCGAATTTTAATAATTACCATCGATCGCGATACAGCCACCACCAATTCAGGTAAATCTTGTTAAAATATTTTTGAGTTTTTTAATCGAAACGACATTTATTGGCTGAGTTGTCTGAAATAAATAGTAAATGCTGGTAAATGTCGTTGCAATGGTTCCGATAAAAAAAAAGAAAAGTTATTATTATTATTATATCATTAAGCCGTTTCCCTTTCGGGGTAGGCGTGAATTGCTCGGTGGTAAAGTAGTGATAGCTTAATGTAAGCTAGCACCTCCACAAAAAAATTGATTTTTTGGAAAAAGTAAAGGAGCCCAAAAATTTTAATTGAGGCCCAAAAAAAGCCAAAAATTCTGAGCTATGCAAAATTCTAAACTTCGATTGTGGAGGTGCTAGCTTAATGGACCTGATTTTATTTCACAAATTACTTGTATTTGATGTCGGACAACAGCAAAAAGTTTTATCCTAAAGCTCCACCGAAAGATTGCTATCTACAAAATTGATCAAGTTACAAAAATTTGTTAGAATTATAAGAATTCTAGTTTTTCTCTAAACGATCGGTTCTCGTATTTTATATCACTAATTACTTGTATTTAATGTGGGAAAATAGCAAAAAAAAAGTGTTATTCTAGTATACCTACCGAAAAACTGCCATTTAAGAAAACTCTAACTTTCCTCTGAATATAGAGATTACATCGTATTTTCTTTCACTATAGAAAAAGCTTTACGTATTTTTCCTGACAAATTTGACCCCCCCCCCCCTCCAGCCTCTACGTAACGCTTTTTCTATAGTGACAGAAAATACGATGAAATCTCTGTGTTCAGTGGAAAGTTAGAATTTTCTTAAATGCCAGTTTTTCGGTAGGTATAGTGGGATAACACTTTCGTTTGCTGTTGTCTGATATCAAATATAAGTAATTTGATAAATAAAAACCGAGAACCCAAAGTTTAGAGAAAAATTATTATATTTTTAATTTAAACTAATTTTTTTGATTAAATAAGTTTTTTTAAACGACAGTCTGTCGGCAGGGATATTGGGATGAAACTTTTTTTGACTCTTGTGCAACATCAAATACAAGTAATTTGTGATATGAAATCTGAAAACCCATCGTTTAGGGGGGAATTAGAAGAAGAAAAGTTTAACAATTGTACATTAGAGTACGTGGGTAGATAAAATCTGGCTGCAATAGCATAATTGTCGTTTAAAATAATGTATTACATACTTTATTTTATTGCTACAAAAATTATTTCAGTAATTTAAATAAATGTATTTATATTTTCGTTTTTAAGCGTTGCGAATTTTAGTAGAGATAAATGTCCCAATAATCGTGAAATTAGATTAATATTTTAAGATGTTGTTAAAACATATGTTAAAAGTAAAATTTAATGATAAACCCCATTTATTTTCAGCATTGTATAGTAGCAAATGGAGATAAAATGCATTCCAATTAATTAAAAAGCAAGAAAATTGGCGTCACGATTACTGGGATGTTTACCTTACATAATAAATATGGTATAATTATGAACAATTAAAGGGTGGCAGTACAGAATTAGACAGCCAACAAAATTTGACTTTTTCGAAAGAGCGAAAAAACCTTCTGTATACTCGAAATAACTATTTAAAGGTGAAACAAATGTCTACTCCCGAGCCGAAGTGCTGTTGAATTGAAGCCCAACAATTTTTATCAAAAAAGCTTATCATGGTTCGAAGAAGTGGCTGTGGAAGTTTGCAATCTCAAAGTGACACTATCCTAAAATTGGACCAGGCTTGACTGTCGATTGCGACAAAAAGTTAAATTTCAATTTTAAAAATAAAATCATCCAAAATTGACTCTGGATAGCGATTAAAAAACCAATTTTCAATTTTTTGCAAAAATAAAAACTCACTCGCGAGATATGGGGATGCTAAATAAGAATAAAAAATGTATGATCGAAAATAAATTGAAGATCGCGATAACACAGTATGACAAACATTGTTTTCCTAAAATCGGAAAAAAATAAGAAAATATATTATTTTTCTTCATTAAATGATAATAATTTCAAGAAATGTCAATGCTGAAAGGTTGATAGCAATTATTAATCTGTTAAAATTGTAACTAAAATTGTTAATATTATTTTTTTTCTCACTTGTTATATCAAAAAATGATATTTTGAAAAAAAATCCTTTTACCACAATGTGTATTTGATTTTTGAAGAATTTTTTATGCAATAAACCCATTTTCGATAAAAATTTTGGTTGTCTAGTTCTGTACTGCAATCCTTCAATTCTAGTTAAGAGTTACATTAAATTATCTTTTCTTATAGTAAATTCTGTCAAAAATTACAAAAAATCTTAGATTTATAATCGAAAAAGAAAATACATGTTTAAAATTGACTAAAAAAATCTTTAAACCCGTTTACGTCGAATCAGATTCATTTTTATAGTTCTGATTGTGACAATCCACAGTGGAAATTTACTTTTGTTTATAATATAATTTCGTTACGAATGATTGAAAGTCGCGAAATATTGAGATAAGGAACATTTTTGTCAGTACTTTAGATATCTAAAAAATTATTTCAGAACAAAAAACTACTGAGATATGCGGATATCTACTTCCTTTCCTGACTTATTCAAGTGATAAACTTGTATAATTTCGAATAGTTACCAAATTTTTAACGATTGCTCTTTACGTTATTTCCTATGAAATTGAAATAATGAATGCGATTTTTCACTATCTTTTTATTTATTTTTTTAATGAAATAAATTAGATACCCTGTTTAGTGTCCATTGACAGATGAATATCTTTTTAATTACTGAAGTATGCGAGTTCAGTAGGAAGGTTCATTTTCACGTGATGCAATCGGTCTTTTAACCTAAAACCTGAGAGTCACGAGTAGTTTCATCGCGTCGCAAAAAAAAATGTTTTTACTGGGGATTATTTAATTTAAGCAGCAAAGAAAATGTGCTAAATAAGAATTCTTCACTCATTGGTATGTCTGTAAATAAAATTATATTTAAAAACTTTTTAATTTTTATCTGTAGTAAAGTTTAATTATAATAAATTTGAATTGATGACAAAACCCGAGTTTGTGAAATACTGATTGATTCGCTTTTATTATTTGATTTTTATAATTTGATTCTCATTTATTTAGTTTATTTTGACATTCTCAAAGTTATAATATTAATACTGGCTTTCTACTTCAGTTAAGCATCGCAATGAAAACCTCTGTTTCATCATCCAAGCATTTCTTTCTATTTTTGTTCCGACTCTTGAAAAATGATTGTTAGATCATGAATCTTTAAGAAAATGTTAGTAGCGTTGAGTATTTTAAAAATGTATATATTATTGAAAATTTAATCATTTTAGATTATTTTCTAAGTCTATTAATTTAAAGAACTGTTTTTTATATTTGGAAATGGAGAAATAATTGTATTCAATCTTTCCGGTTTGATGAATATTTTTTTAATTTGTTAAGTCTTCTGTTTTTTTTTTAATGTATAATAAACTTATATGTAATAAATTTGTTAGAACGTTACTTTTGGATTACATATTGCTTAACTCTATCCAATTTCAAATATCTAAATGATGAAAGTTTTTACACTTTGTCGCAAATACCTGTCATTCCATGAAGCAAATTTCCGCCGAATTGTCGAACCACGAAGCAAATTTCATCAGTGTTAGCGAATACTTTAGGGAATAAAAATGAAGTATGAAATTAGCTAGGATGTAATTAGACAGAAATTCAAAAAATGTTTTTATATATGTTATAAATAATATATAATGCCTGTTAGATCATACTTTTTGCCAGTTCCCGCGTAATGTTCAGTGATATTCAATCTGTATTGTAAAATTTTAACAGAAAAAATTGCCGAGTTCCTGGTCTTAGATTTATTAAATAACAGAGCTGGGCTGTAATTCACAAAAAGGAATTATTTAAGACATTTTAAATGTACATTAATTAGGCGTTTGTGTTTTTTAAATTAATAATTCTGAAGATACTTGAATTTTTTAAATACAAATATATTATGTATTAATTTGACTTACAGAGTCAAATATTTTCTGAATTAAAATATATCATAGTCGAATATTTTCTATAAAAGAAATGGTATAAAAACAATCAAACTGAAGGAAAAAATGTTCAAAAATGAAGTTCTCTAAACATTCCAATTTTCATGAATATTGACATTCTCTATTCCTGGAGAGTTCTGCACGTAAACTCTCCCAAAAAAAAAATTAAAAAATAATTTATTTAAAATTTTAGTATCTTATTGAAAGGGTTGAAAAATGATTTCTAATTTAAATCATTGATTCTGAGGTTCTCATAAATAGATATGTAATTATTTATACAGAAATTAGGATTAGTAAAAAGAATGATAAAATCTTGAATTAATATCAAATATTATAATTGATTCAATCAGATAACTTACATAAAATTATAATATAATAAAAAGTTGGAAAATAAACATATTAGGAATTCAACTACAAGTTACCGAATGGCTTGTTGGAAGTATATCGTAATTTAAGTTTAAATATTATCAGCCCAGCTCTGCTAAATATCAGGAATCGTTACGAAAATAAGACAAAATTATTTTTTTCGTTTCGTTAAAAAAAGAAGAAAATAACAACGAAACCAATGTCTCCTTCTATTTTGTTTTCATTCCAGAAAAATAACAGAAGTCTCTTCCCATTACATTTTGTTTTCAGATGCAAAAAAATGATAACACAAATTCCGAAATTTGTTTTCAAACTTAAAATTATTATTACTTAAATTTGATTATACAATTAAACATTTATAATAGATAAACGATTTCTTAGATAATATTTTCCAACATTTGAAATATGCCAAGTTCGAATGCCAATACATTAGAGATTTGTACGAGAAACAATGTACACCGTCTTGTACTTTGAAAAATCTAAATTTGTACGTTTTAACAATTTTTTAAATTCAAAATAAAATTTCTCTAAAATGGTCGCGGGATTTTAATTTAAATGAAACAGATTGATTCAGTTATGTTTTGGTTGGGAATTGGATTGAAAGATCAAAAATAAGCATTGAATACTAGCAAGCTATAATATTGCTATATTTAACTGTATTTAAAAGTAAAATCAATGGCATTTAAAGTTCTTACAAAATTATAATGTCAAAAACAGCAGTTTCTGTTAATTTACTGAATTATTATTTACATCTCAGAAACATTTATTGGCGATTTGCGATATTTTACTTGTTTAAGAATTGTTTACAATTTTCAAAAAATATATATGAATGGAAGTAAATACAAAAAAAATTGATGAATTTTTAATATCGTTTGCTTTTAAGTATGGGATAGTGTCGAAGTTAAACAGTGTTACGCTCGTTTTCACTCGGGTGGAGGACACTATACTAATTTGCTAGCCTTTTAACCTTTTTTCAACCCAATCAATCCAAGTTTCTCCGCTAGCAATTTTCGGAGAAAATGAATTTTGAAGAGACTGAATATTTCTCCTTTATTTTAAGAACGAAAGGAAATAGTATAAATTTTTTTGATAAACTTGCTTTTTAGACCAAATAAAAACTTTTGTTTCGTTTTCGATAGAGAAACAGAATTTTTTCAATTATTCCAAATTGAAAATTTCCTATTTCTCTGAAAGAAAAAAAAATGAAAGGCTTTTTGCATGCCATTGGCAAATTTTAAAAGAGTTTTATTTGCACTTTAAAACGAATTTTTTAATGAAAAACTTGAGAAAGATTTTTAAAACGAAGCAAACCCTGAACAGATTTTTCATTTGTTTCTAAATTCGAAAAGAAGTTTTGCTTCTGAAAACGAAGAAGAAAATATGAAGAGACTTGCTTTTCTGAAAGTGAAGGGAAATTGGTAGATGTAATGATTCCTGGTAAGGATAAAAAAACGTATTCTAGCCTTTTGCACGAAGAATGGGAACGATCGAGAGTTTTACTTGCAGATCGAAAAGGGCAGGTTGGCGATACGCTCAAGACCGTGCAAGCATAGCATCACGGTGGACCTGGTTACAAGCGCAAATATCGGATCTGGAATATAGAATTCGGCAACACAATGATCTGCAACGTCATATCAGGGCGACGAAGGGCTTGGTCATGCTCGACAATGCCGAAACGGTAAATGGGTACAGCGGTGTATTGCCAGGATCCACAGGAAGATATAATACTCCGGAGGGTGAACCATCAGCGAGTCGAACAAGGCCGTTCGTCCGGAGCATCTATAAAAAGAGGAAACTGATGCATATCGACAGGCTACATGAAATTTCCAAACGAGCAGCGAAAGCTTCTACCATAAGATGTGGTTGCGACCATGTGCTGCCCTCATGTGCCCTCTGCACCGGGAGGCTTGACCCTACGCAACCACAGGAACCACTTGAACAGCTTTCTGTCCAAGAGCGAGTGGCTTTAGTCGACCCTGGCTTCCATCCGGTCTTATCCTTCCCGGATGGTAAATATCTTATCAATTATTTTATCATATTTAGTGTCCTTAGAAAGCTCTTACCCTGTTGTACCACTACATTGAGTTAAGGTCCCTAAAGTACCATATTTTCAAGATTTGGTCCCTATGGTACCCTATTTTCAGCCCATAATGGAAGGTTAACAATTTTTTTAATAAGATCAAAGCTTCCAAGAGTCACTAGTAGACACTTTTTTTTCTCAAATCACTTTTTAGTCACTTTTTAAAATGAAAAGATCACATTCGTCATTTTTCTCACAATAAATTAACTCGTGGGTTAATCACTATTCAATTCAGGTCTATACCTATTTATGAATTGTCTTGAATTATTTTGAAATATTTCAGGGTATTTTTTAAAAAGATTCCGAGAAATTTTATAATTTGAAGGGATTTTTAAGATTTTAGGATATTTTTAAAACTTTTAAGGCATTTCAAGACCTTTTAATTTGAAATATTTTAGTGAATTTAAAAAGATACCAAGGAATTATTAATTCATTTAATTAATTTCAAGGGATTTCAAAGCGTGTGAAATACTTTAGGATAGTGCATTTTCTAGAATTTCGGAAGGTGTGGAACGATTTTACAGGACCTATAAGGTTTTAAGATATTTTAAAAGATTTTACAGGATTTATAAGATTTCCGGGGATTTAAATGATTTTAAGGGATGATCAGGCTCTCAATGTAGAATTTATTCACGAGAAGTGCGGTATTTCGTAGGGTATCAAAGATTTGAAGAGATTTGAAATTAGTTTGTGTAATTCACCCTGGATTCTTATTCATTTGTCCTGAATTCTTTTGAATTTTTTTAATTCACTTGAATTCTTCTAAATTTACTTAATTTTACTTAATTCAATGTTTCTTTTTATGAATTTCTAAAATCTTATAAATTTATCCTGAATTTTTTACCCTTTGAGCTCGAAAAAAGTACCCTATGAGCGTGGCAAAAAGTACCCTTTGGTCCCTATACTTTATCCCGTAGGGACTGTGTGTTTTATTTTGGGCTAAAATATGCCTAATTGCTGGGTGGCCGCTGGTCAGGGAAAACCTGGAAATCAGTGAAAAATCAGGGAATTTGAAGAAAAAAAAGACAAAAGTCTGGTAATTTCTGTAGGTAGCACACTACTGTCAAGCAGTCACTTTTCTTTCAATAAATTAACCCATGGGGTAACCACTATTGAATTCAGGTCTATACCTATTTCTGAATTCTTTTGAAATATTTTAGGGTCTTTTGTAAGATTCCTAGGAATTTTCAATAGATTTCAATAATATGAAGGGATTCCAAAGGATTTGAAAGATTTTAGAGTATTTTTAAAAATTCCAAGAAATTTTCGTGAGCTTTAAAAGTTTTCAAGAGATTTCACAAGATTTCAAAGGATTTGAGGGTATTTTTAAAACACCCAAGGAATTTTCAAGAGCTTACAAAGTTTCAAGGGATTTCAAAAGATTTCAAAGGATTTAAAATGTTTTAGGGTATTTTAAAGTAGTCCGGCGGATAGTAATAATTTTTAAACTAAATTGTGCAAATCGTGTCACAAACAACTTTTTTTTGTTAGGTACATGAAACTTTAAGAAACGTTTTGAACGTTTTTACGGTCTAACTATGAAAGATAAGAAAAAATGTCGCCAGGCAAAATTATTCATCTTAAAAAAGACCTACAAATGTTGCTTCGACCATTTTTGATGATAAAAAAATGTTAAAAAAAAAGCTGCAGGAATATTTTCAGCTTCTGCACTTAAAATTTCTATTTGTTTTTAAATGTATTTACGAAAATGGATAAGTTTTTTTTTAACACAAATCATTCAACTTTTCTATAACTATTACCTTATATCAGTTCTCTGACATTGATTCAATTGATCTATATGCACTTCAATTGAAAAGGGATTCATATTTACCACTCGTGTTTATCAAGTATAAAATAAGTTCACATAATTTTTTTAAATAGTGACAAGGTTAATACGACGATTATCTTGATTGCTTCCCACCCTAAACAGATTCCTTAGGATGCCAAATGTATACAAATAATCTCTCCGTTCTGACACGAAATGCATAATTTGTTACCTTATCCGCAGGACTAGAAGATTTCAAGGCATTTTCAAGAGATTTACAAAGTTTCAAGGAATTTCTAACGCTTTGAGTCATTAAAAAAATGTCATGGGGTTTTACAGAATTTATTAGATTTCTCAGATTTTCTGGAAATATCAGATTCCATGGGATTTCACGGGATTTTATAATATTTTCATGGATTTCCAAGAATTTATTTACAGGAAAGGAAGGATTTCGTAAGATTTTAAAGATTTCATGGTATTTCCAAAGATTTTAAAGAATTGTTAAGAATTTAGGATATTTTAAAAGATTTCAATTAATTTCAATAATTTGAAGGATTTTTAAGAATTAAGGATATTTTTTTAAATTTCAAGAAATCTTCAAGATTTTTCAATTTTAGGGGTTCTCAAAAGATATGAAAAATGTTATTTTAATAAATATTCCAGGGTATCGGGAAATATAAGATTTTATAGAATTCCACGGAGATTTATAATATTTGTATGAATTTCTAAGAATTTATTCACAAGAAGTAAAGGATTTCGTAGGATTCCAAAGATTGGAAAAGATTTTCAGATATTGTTTGCTGTTCATTTGAATTATTTTGGAATTCACCCTGAATTCTATTAAAATATTATAAATTTTTCGCAATTCTCTTGATTTTTTCGAGTTCATTTGAATTCTTCTGAGTTCACTCAATTCAGTGAATTTTTTTAGTTTTTGTTTAATTCATCCTGATGCTTTTTAAAATCATCTCGAATTCTTAAGCATTTTATGAAATTCCTTTTAATTCCCTTGAATTTTCTAAACTCATTTCAAACTTACTGAGTTCATTGAATTTGTTATTATTTTTAAATTGTTTTGAATTCACTTGAATTTTTTTATTCATTTTGAGTTTTTATGAATTTCATTGAATTCTCTTTTCTCTTAAATTGTACGACAAATAATAGCTTAAAAAAAATCCATTTCATTTGAATTTAACTTCAATTGTTTTGAAGTCCTATAAATCAAATTCCTGTGAAATGTTTTACATTAAAAAGAATATTAGTCATATTATTAATGCACTTTATTCACTTTTTGGGGTGAAGATTAGTCTCTTTTGGTCAAATTTTCAGTTTAAATAGTTCACTTTCTTCAAGTAAATTAGGCTGTGGCAACCCTGAGAATAATAAATTCAAATGTTCTAATTTAAATAACAAAATTTGTGTGTCAGAAGATTTATGTTCAATCGTCTGTTTATGTAGATTACGTAAAAATGTAAGCAGGAAATAATTTGGAATTGCAGATTCCAACGACTAGTACGTCTGGAGCTGCCCCCTTCGAATAGTTAATACCATAGACTTACATCATTGAAATGATAAAATAATTAAACAAAATTTTTTAAAACCTGAAGCTGAATTATATTATTTAAAATGAAGTAAATAATTTTTAAAATTAATTACATTTTACAAGTTATTCCTATTGGAATATTTATTTATCTGATTTGTATAATATTACAAATTCCGTATTAAAGAAAAGATTCTAATGAATTGCATACCTCGGACTCACCACACTATTCACACTATTTGACACTTTTTTGAAGCGATCACACTATTTTGCTACTATTTCGAAAACATCACACTAAACACACTATTTTCAAATCAAAAAGACGAAAGCGTGAGCTTTCAACCAAAAAGGTGAATTCTCAACAAAATACATACATTTTTTACCAAATAGTTGAATTTTAAAAGATTAATTTTCTACCAGAAATGAAGAATTTTCAACAGAATACATATATTTTTAACGAAATAGTATAATTTTCAACCAAGAAGATTAATTTTCTACCAAAAAAGACGAATTTTTAACAAATTTTCAACTAAATACTCTGAACAATGAATGCAATGTCAATTCAAATTTTATTTGATTCATTTTTAGTTAATAATTTTTTCGTTTCTAAATTTTTTAACTAAATAGTTGAATTTTTAAACCTAAAAAGATCAATTTTTAACCAAAAATGGGATAGTTAAATTTTCATTGCAGATAATTAATTTTAAATTCGAAAAAAAATAATTTTTTACAAAACAGTTTAATTTTCAACAAAATAGTTCAATTTTCAGTTAAACAAAAGTACTCTTTAACCACAAAAAAAATCCAACTAAAATGATAAATCTTCTATCAAAAAAAGAGCCATTATAAAAGTAATTTAACTTTCAACCAAGGAGTTGCATTTGTAACCTAAAAATATGATTTTTTAATGAAAAATGTAATAGTTGATTTTGCAACAAAAAACAAGATTTAATTTCAAAATAAAAAAGAGTTGAATTTAAACAACAAAGACGCATTTCCAACAAAATATTTGATCTTTTTCCAAAAAATTTGATTTCATACCAAAAACGATAAATTTTCAATAAAATGCATAAATTTTGAACCAAATAACTGAATTTTTAAACAACAAAAAAGTTTTTGACCAAAAATGGAGTATATGAATTTTCGTTGAGAATTAATTTTCAAGTAAAAAACAAAAACTAATTTTATACCAAATTGTTGAACTTTCAAGCCAAAAAGAAGAATTTTCTATAAAGCAGTTGCATTTTCAACCCGAGATTATGAATTAAGATCAAAAAAGTTAATTTGCAATCAATAAGTTTAATTTTCAACAAAATAGTTACATTTTCAGTTTAAAAAATTACTTTTTAACACACAAAAAACTGAATTTTCAACTAAAATTATGAATCATCAACCAAAAAAATTGAACTTCTAAAAAAGTAGTTAAACTTTAAACCAAGGATTGGAATTTTCAACCTAAAAATATGCATTTTCAACGAAAAATGTAATAGTTTATATTTCAACAAAAGAGATTTAAGTAAAAAATAAATGGATTTAACAAACGAGGAACAAATTTGCAACAAAACCATTTTTAATAAAAAAAGACGAATTTTTAACAAAATAGTTAAATTTCCTACAAAAACAGTAAAATTTGTAAACCGAAATTGTGAATTTATAACAAAAAATTTCATTTTCAACCGTAACAGATTATTTAAAAAAAAAAGTTGAAGATTGTACAGAAAGCTATGAAATTTTAAACCGAAAAAAATGAATGTTCAACAAAATAGTTAAATTTTCAGTACTAAAAATTTGTTAGTCAGGAAAGAAAAAAAATTGCAATCAAATTGTTGAATTTTCAAGTAAAAAATACGAATTTTTAACAATTCGTTCAATTTTCAACCAAGAAGTATGAGTTTTTAATAAAATTGTTGAATTTTTAAGAAAATAATTCAAAATTTGAATCAAATAATAAAATTTTCTTAACCAAATTCTTAACCAGAAATTTTGTATTAGACTTTTTAATTGAAAAGATTGATTCTTCAACCAAAAATAGTTGGATTTTCGTATTGGGTAATTCAGTTGGAATTTAAGTGAAAAAATGAGAAAAAGGGGAAAGACTGTGAAGCCTGCGATAATTAGGAATTTTGATAAATTATAGACTAAAGAATAACATTTTAAATAAACATTGAAGTGTGACACTATTTGCACGATTTTAGATCTCTAAAGTGAGTCTGAGGTCTGGAATTACATAGGCTAGTTTTTTCGGTTTCAATTTTTGTTTAGGACATTTAGGTACTCAGAAAAAATCAAAATGTGAAACTGTTTGAAACTTTCTCCCTCAGAAGGTAAAACCGCCAACTTGGAAATTAAAAATCTTTCAAATTAATACGATGAACAGGTGTGAAAGTAAAAAAAAACACATTTTAGTTTCCTTTGTAAGATAATTTAAATTTAACTTTCGAAGTTAAACTATGACTGGCGCCTAATCCTTCTTAAGCTTTTTCATCTTTAAGGTGATTTAGAATCACACACTTTATTAGATTGTTTACCGATATATATTAGTTTTACCGACTTGTAAAACCTTCCAAGATTCATCTCCGTGCTAAGCGGATTTTTACGTCCTTGCTTAATTTAGAAAATTCTATATTCTAGATCTAGAACGATTTCGAAAGTCATCATTCTTAAATTTGGGCATTTATTCACATTAAAATATTATTCCTCTATTTTATATTGAGTCATAAATAATAATGATTAATTACTATAGTGATTTTTAAAGAATTTACACGTACGCCGTGAACACTTTAATTTAAAATCTCAATTTAAATATTTTTCCTCATGTTACATTGTTTGCTGCAACTACTTTTTATCATTTTAAATCTCCTGTTATACAACGAATACTTCAATTAAAAAAATACGAGGCTCGTGTTTTTAATAATCAACTTTTATGGTATAATATCTTTCACAATAAAAGTTTTAGAAAAATAAAGGAAAAATAACTGAACTGGTTTCATTAATCCGGAACCTCAGATGATTTTGTTTGATAAAAATTGTATAGAAATTATTAATTACTTTGTTATTATTATTCGATTTGCATTGTCTAATAATTCTATCAGAGTTTTTTAGCAAAATCTAGAAGTCACCGAATTTTCTACTATTTCGAAATAAATTTCGAAGAATTTCGGGACTTTTAAAATCCCCGACAATGAAAAAATTTAGGAAGTACTACTGCAAATTTTTACATTGAACACTACTTTTACGATTTTAGGATTCGGCAATGAATTGGTAATTTGTTTTTGATTCCGTGAGGCTTGTAGATACTTTAATGAATTTTAAACATTGTCTTGTAAGAGTGCTAAAAGCCCGCAAGGAAATTCTAAGATTTTTTTTAGTGCTGTAGGTTAAATTACAAACGAAGTGAAATATTTTTTATTATCACACTGAAATATTTTGAGAGTTTTATTTAATTAATTTAATTTAATTAATTCAAATTTTAATTAAGTCAAATTAATAAAAATCAAGAAATAAAACACGCTTTTAAATTTTAAACATTTTGTTATCACGTATATATATATATATATATATATATATGTGTGTCTATCCGGCCCTTCAATTATTCTTTTTACCAAAAATTCCACTCTTTTAATTATTGAAAATTCTTCTTTTTTAATTTATATTCTGCACTTGTTGGGCTTTAAAATAAATTTTTCTATATCATTTCAGGTTGGAATGTCAACTATTCTATTTGTTATTGACAATACTTACCTTTTGGCTTGCAAATTACTCGATTTTCTTAAATTGATTTCAATAAATAACTGAGAAATCATTCTTGGTTGAAAATTAGTCTGTGGCATAAAATTGTCTTTTTAGTTTTCAAATTGGCATGTTTGGCATTTTCCAAAATGAAACAGCTGGATTGAAATTGAATCTTCTTCTTTTATTAATTCAACTACTTTTGGGGAAATTCATCTTGACAATTCATAATTCAGAATATTCAGAGTAGTAGGATGAGTTTAACTGCTATTTTAATTAAAATGAAAACCTCCTTTTGAACTTCATATTTCAAATACAGTCAAACGTGGATTTCATGTCCCTTTTAGGACTGACGGTTACATAAAATCCAAGCTCTCAGTAAGGGGCATGTGAACCGTTTCGGTGGATTTTACTGCGTGGCGAAAAATGTGTTGAAAATTGTTTCTCGAATACGGATACAAGCTTAAACTAAATATTCAACGGAAATGAGGAAGAAAGTTTGTTTGCGTACTTCAAACGTTTGCGGGCCATTCAGCATATTCTTTAGGAGAAGAGTTACATGTCTTGAATAATCGATACAGACACTGCATCACCTCTGTCTGCCGCTTGGTTAAACTATTCGAAGACAACAGTATCCAAAAACATTTGACTTTTTTCACAAAAACTCCGCACTTCAACACTTCCAGTGGGAAGTACGCACTTTTGCGTATATAGCGCGTAATGATGAGGCAGACGTTATTTCTGCCGTCCTGATGAAGATACTGTAAAACTGCATTTTAGACGAACCGAGATATTCAATAAAACGCGTTTGCATCTGTACCCCTTAAACGTATGCGAGTTTTTGAAAAAAAGTACTATTCTTTGGTGAATCGGGCATGCTCTATTCATTTAAACAAAAAAAAATGGCGCATTCCAAGTATTTATATGCAAAACTGTAGATATGCTAGATATGAATGCACAAAGTCGCCGAGAATCCTGACTAATAAACGCATCCATGCAGATGTGCTGCCGAATACAGGAAGCAGCCCTCAAGAACCTCCGAGTTTCCTGCTGAAGAAAGTAACCAACTACAAATTTTCGAAAAATTGACAAAAATATAAAATAATGATGTAATTATTAATTAATTATTAAATTATAATTAATTGTTAAGTTTCGTTAATACAAAATGTATCAATAATATAAAAGTAATTAATTTGATATGCATGGACGTGAAGGAAGCTAGAGTGGTATGCCAGGACAGAAAAGTTTGGCGACAAATAGTTTATAAAAAGAATGTGAGTAGAGTGAATGGAGCCCGAAACAAAGACCTTGGCTACTAATGGGCCCAAGTGGAGAGCCACACATAACAATTTTGTGAGACTCTCCACGTTGGGTGATCGCTAGTGAGATTGATCAGCAGCCTGTGTCGGAGCAGTGTTGCGGAAAGAACGTGTTATTTAAATAAGTAACACGAGAATTCTAGATCAATCTCAAATATCTATACACTTAAACCTATATACCTATCCACCCTTCACTTATATACCCATCCACACATCACTACTTTCCAACCGAGCGATTCACGCCTACCCCGAAAGGGAAACGGCCTAATGATATAATAATTATTATTATATGAAAAAATTTTGATTTTTAGGAGGTTGTAAGAAAAGGAATGGTATTCCTTCCTGGAGGATATTCTACAAAACAATTGAGTCATTACAGTTTCGGCGTAATTAACCCAGGTAATCGTATAAATTATAATAAATATTTATATACTTTCTAATTCTTCAAAACCAGAATTGCAAGAAATAATAAAAAAATATTTCGAGACACAAATTTTTGTGTAATGTTCAAAATTATGAAACCATAAAATTTGCAATCGATTTGTATTCAGTTAATTGATTAATTCGAGATAATAAACAGAATAAATTCGCAATTCTTGTTGAACGTTTGTAATTGGGAATAATTTAAAATTTGAATGTTCTCTATATTTTTGAATTAATAAAATTTTTTATTACGAGAAACTATGCGCTTAAGGAAGCCAGATATTATGCGTGTAACTGAAACAAAGAAAAAGGTATGCGACATTAGAGTGATGAAAAATGGGGAGTGAAAGCGCGGATTCGAACTATGGTCAGGAGTAGATAGTGAATCACATGGTAGCTAAGGAAACGTTATGATTATAAATGAGAGAGTAAACCAGGATGATAAGGGGCATAAGTTTGTATCTCCCAGATTTTTATGGGTTAGATTTGGATGGGTTAGAATGAAAGTGAGAATCAGAAGATTGTTTATCATAGCATGCTACGTCCCAGTTGATGGTGAAAGAAGTGAAGTAAAAGATGCCTTCTGGGACACTTTATATGATACTGTGAAAACTTGCGATCATGGGGAAAGAATCATTTCACTAGAAGATATAAATAGATGAGTTGGAGTCCAACGTCAGGGTACGGAAAGGTTGCTAGGTAATTTTGGGGATACAAAACCAAATTGTAACGGAGACAAATTGGTTAGCTTGTGCTCAGAAAAGAAATTGTTTCTTAGAAATACTTGGTTTAGGCATAAACTGATCCACTAGTACACCTGGGTTATAGGAGATAGCTACAGTATAATTGACTTTGTTGTTCTGGATGAAAGATTCAGTGAACTAGTAAAAGACACAAGGACCGAATCCATTTCAGGTCAGGCATGTTCTACACTTGAAGTCGAAGAATCTCTCGGGGAAAAATATGTTGTTTCTTAGAGGAAATTAGGCGATATGTATTTTTGCCATTTGTGAAAAAAAATGGTTACGAAGTTATGCTTGTTCGAATTTTTTGCTTGGTTTAAAAAAGAACGCATTTTTTTCTTTGAACTTATATAGATTTTGATCTAATTGTGGTATTTAAGATTTATTTGCAGATTCTGTCAGAGTTTATCGCCTTATTTCGAAATCCGCGAGAAAATTTAGAAAATGTTCAAAATTAACAAAATGACGGCGGTTTTTATGAAAATATTAAAAGTCGAGTGTTGTGGAGTAAGTTTGATGCTTTTGGGCAAAAATGTTTCCTCGATTAGCTCCCAACTCCCAACCACGCCACAGTGGTGTCTGTCAATAAAAAAATGGGACATTGTGAGAAAAAAAATGACTAGATCAGTCTTTCCTTTAGCATATTTTGATAAATAGAGATATGAGGTTACAAAATTCAAAGTTCCTGTTTCATTATTATGCACCTGCAGTGGTGGAGATATGATAAGAGAACACACATGTAAGATATGCGTTTCATTCCTGTTCGAGTATCAAACGTACATGACCTGTTAAGCAGCATACATCCGAGCCTATTGCATCTATCGTTATTAAAAAAAGTGGATTCGACTCTGGAAAGTAAGCACTTTACACATAATATAATAAAAATTCTCGATTAAGTTTTTATTTTTTATTGAATCAATATGAAAATCATGAAAATTGCATAAGCTTTCTTTAACAAATAAAAGTACATTTATAGAAAAGGTATAGTACACCGCAATATTCCACCAATATTTTTATTAAAAGTAGTAAATAATATTCATAGGTGCCTACAAAACTTGAAAATGTGTGCCGATATTTGCCTAAATATAATTTATTGATGAAAATCTTGTTAAATTATAAATAGAAACCTCAACATCATTGTTTTATAAATATTTTTAGCTGTTTACTTCACATTAAAATATTATTTCATAGAATATTTTGTAAAAATATCTTCTGAAGATGTTTTGATGATATATTTTGGTGCCAATTATTATTAACAATTTTGTTCAAACGATTTATTGCACATTTTTTTTCGATTTCCAACCAACTTTTTCTGGAAATATGGGGCAAAATTAGGAAAAAATACTATGTACGGTATGTACAAAAAACTTGAAGATTAAAAGCTATCAACGATTGAAAATTGAAAAAATTTATTTTCGGCTATTTTGAAAAATTCATAACTCTGGTTTTTATAATATTGCGACGTTTCACCAAGTGCAATTTATTTTTTAAAGTAAAACCTATCTATGTATGCTCAGGTGTTATTGAAAATATTTTCAATAACTTATAAATCAAATAAATAATTCGGCATTGCCATCACAAAATATATAGGTTCATTATAATATCTATATACAGCATATATATTTATATATAATATTGTGTGTATCAGCGCTTCTAAAATTTACTCATTATCCATACTTTTGCTACAGTATTCTAGAAGATCACGTTTAATGTTTTATCAGATGTTTTGAGTTATATCAAAAGATACCTCAAAAACTTGAAGAAGTCTGCCGATGTTTGCCTAAACGAATGTTATTAATAATTTAATTGCTAAATTCACCCATTGGTCAGTTTCCGTTATTAGTGACTGTTAAAGCGTTTTTCCCACTCAACGGAAACCATTGATTTTCTTAACATCATATGCGTGCTCAACAACACCCAAATCATCATGTACTCGTACATCTGATTTCAACGCGATTCTCACACATTTTCTGGTCATGTCCTATTGTTGCAAGGGTGAGAACGATTGAAAATTTTTACAAATTTTAACATTTGCTCATTTATCTGTTAAATTTTGCTTTCTTGTGCAATTTTTATTTAAAAAATTTTTGTTGCAAAAATATTGCGAAACAAAAATTAATTAATTTTGCACCATTTTTGCACTTAGAAACAATTCTCGATTATTTTGACATCATATTCTTATTCAGCACCCAAGAAACCTACTAGATACCAATTTCGTCTCGATTGTCGCGAATTTTCTTACCATATGTCCCATTTTTTCATTGACAGGCACCACCGTGCACGCATCAAATCCTTTGTCAACGTGCAGATGAGCTTTTAATAAAATATACTAATTAATTATCCTGAGATGGATAATTATATACTTTCTTAAATTGTGAACGTACAATTGCCTTATTTATTATCTTTCAAGTGCGAATAAATTAACAAAATGGCGGCGGTTTTTCTGAAAATATTAAAAGTCAATTTTCTGAAAAAAATCAACACTTATATTTTTTGCCAATTTTTTATTGAATTTGTACTATCATAAGGAAAATACCTTGTAAGTTTAATGCGGGCTGAATATCTTTTGTGGCCAGGAGAATTTTTTAAAAAATATTTTCAGAGAAACCGCCGCCATTTTGTTAATTTATTCGCATTTGAGAGCTAAAAAATAAGACAATTGTACGCTCACAATTTAAGAAAGCATATAATTATTCATCTTACAAATATTAATTAGCATATTTTATTAAAATCTTATCTGCTCGCTGACAAAGGATTTCACGCGTGGTTGGGAAATAATCGAGGAAACATTTTTGCCCAAAAGCATCAAACTTACTGAACAACACTCGACTTTTAATATTTTCAGAAAAACCGTAGTCATTTCGTTAATTTTGAACATTTCCTAAATTTTCTTGGGGATTTCGAAATAAGGCGATCAAGTCTACCAGAATATGTACAGTTATATGGGCTTAAAGGAAAAATTGCGGGTTTTTTTAAACGAAGCAAAAAATTCAAATAAGCATAACTTCGTAAAAAAATTGTTTTTCACTTATCGCAAAAATACGTATCGTTTAATTCCCTCTAAGAAACAACATATTTTGTCCCCGAGAGATTCTGCGACTTCAAATTTAAAACCAGCCTGATTTGACATGGATTCGGTCCAAGGGTAATGAGGGGATCTTAATGTAAAAAGGATCATTACCTGTATTACCTCTTACTATCGGCGAGAAAATTCGAATCCTCTGCCTTTGGCGTTAAAAAAGTAAGTGAAGAAAAAATGGTAGCTCAATGAATGACGGATCATTATGAAGGTCAAAATTTTGTACGTTAATGAGCTTGACAGGTTTTAAAGACATTGAGCTTCGGTACGTATTTTATCGTTGAAAAAATAATAGGAAAAATCTTAAAAAATTCATGCTGGTACTTCAAAAATTTTTGAACAAATTGTCGTTGAAAAATTTGCAGAATATAACAAATTGTTTGTTTTTTGTACATAAGTATACAACTGTACTATCTTCAGTTCGAATGAAGATAATGAACTGATTTAAATAAGAGGTAGTTCGTTGAACTATCTGTAATTATTTATACAATTATTTGAAAGAAGTATGTGCTTCTTTTTCGCAACGTGCAAATTCCGATATATGAAGACAGTTTTTTATACTGGAAAGCAAGTGTAAGAATCCAGCGTGGTGTATTTTTTCATGAGATCGTCCTCGTCTTCCCCCAGCATGTGAATGTTTTCGAAATTTTTAGTCTTATAAAAATTTTAATATTTTGGTATGAATTCGATTCATTCAGAACAGATAGACAGGAAACTTAAATCCAGAACTTGATAGTTTCATAAGAATTTCTTTACAACTGTGTTAATATAGTTTGTTTCTACACAGGTACTTTTCGTCAATATGATTATGGAAAAAGTGAAAATATTAAAATATATAACTCAACAATTCCTCCAGACTATCCCCTGGGAACAGTGACTGTACCTATAGCCATTTTTCAAGGACTTCAAGATAACTTAGGTTCTCCAGAAGTACGAAACAAATCACAAAAAAATAATTCTAAATCGGAGTAGTCATTATATTTTTATATAATAGGGTGATTGCCAAAAAGTGGACCACTTTAAGTCCCAATCATTTTCCACTTTTCCTTTGAATAACAAATTGTTTCTAAAGTTATCTCAATGAAGTAATTATATAGAACTATTTAATGAATTTTTAAAATTTTAGACGAATTAGTTTAGAAATTTAAGATAAAAAATTGCTAAATAATATTACTACCATTTTTCATATATTTTAGATTCAAAAATTCGAAAATCGATTCGTTAACGTTGATTTCAAACAACAGTTAGTAATAATTATAATACTAATTTCAAAACGCTGAAGTTAAAATTGCATAAATCGTGAAAAAAGTAATTATTCCCAAATTTTTAAATGTTTTTATCTGTTCTGCATATATATCAAAAAGATTTTTGATTTTTGTTTTGTTTTATTATAGTCGCATGTCTGGCCACGAGACCTTTAGCAAACGTTTAAAATTCATATCCATTACAAATACAGTAATTGATCTCTTATTGTTAGTTTGATGTTTTCATACTTTCCTTGGTTACCCTTATGTAAAAAACTTTTTGTTAATCACTCAACAGATATTAATTTGTAAGTTTAATTTTCGCTAAATTGATATTGAACTCTTCTATTTTCTTTCAGGACGTCGAAATACTAGTCAAAAAACTTCCAAATGTTGTTTGTGGAAAAAAATTCAAGAAATTTAACCACGCTAGTTTTACATGGACCAGAGGAGTAAGAGAACTAGTCTACGAGAAAATTGCAGACCTATTTATCAATTACGGCAGAAATAAAAGTTGTAACTTTTAACTAGTAAAAATAAAACTTGTATTCATTTACAACTTTTATTAATTATTTTAATTGATTGATTTTTTTATTAAAATAGCGTTAACTTTGGTTGCTTCCCCTCGACTGATAATATTCCACACAAAAAAAAAATTTAATGACAAAAGCAAAAACATATTTTATATTATCGGTATGTCTCGACTGACTTCAACACAAAAAGGCTTACATCTTCTGGTTTTTTCTCTTTAATTTTTTGGGATGTCTCACGATCATTTTGAGCACAACAAGACAAAAATCGTTTGAGCTTTTTTTTGAGAAAATACCATTCTTTATATTTTTGAAGACGTTAATCAATATGTTTTTATGAAAATAAGTTGAGAGTGACATTTTATTGGCTCAAAACATTAAGTTGATAATCCAAAAAAGTCGTCTAGAAGCTGAATACCTTACGAAAACTGAAATTCTTAAGTATTTTAAAAAAGGCCGCTTCTGCGTTCAGCGAAATGCAATAAGCATAGAGAAAATGTTTTTAAGAAATATTTAAATATGGTCAAAAATAAGAAAAAATTAGTTTCTTGAAAACTACTTCTTTCCAGTCTATCCTAAGTTCCAAGTACCCGTATAAGAATGCAAGTGCCCTTAAAAGTATATTTTCAGTGAATAATTTTTAAAAAATGTAGGTTTTCTGAAATAACTTATTTCCTATGCATCGCTGTTAAAAGCTGCAGGTTAATCAATTAAAGAAGATTTAATTTTGAGAATTTATAAAACAATATTATTTTAACTCTACTAGCAACGAAGCTCATATCATGGTCGTAAAATGAAAATTTGTACGATTATACATATCTTATCCGATCGATTTTTTCTGTTTGTAGAAAATTTCATACATTTTAATTCTTATACGCAGGTGCTTGGGATTTGAGATGAACTGGAAACAAGTAATTACAAAAACAACTAAGTTTTATTTCTCGTAAGATATGGGCTCCTGACGTGCTTTCTTGCATGCTAAACTAAATGTTTTGGGATAATAAAATTCCAGTTTTAGCTCATTATTATGAAATTATGTTTATTAACCTTTTTAAACAAATAAAATATTGAGTTTTCACAAAAAGGGCCCAAACGATTTTTTGGGGCTTCTAATGATCAGAAGACACACCAGTAGTTTAAATTTAGTTGAAAATTGATCTTTTTTAGTTAAAAATTCAACTATTTGGTTAAGAATACATCTTAGTAGGCTGACAACTCAACAATTTTTTTAATTTAATCATTTTGTTGGAACTTCAAGTATTTTGTTCAAAAAAAATATATTTTTTTTTGTGAAAAATTTGACTGTTTTGTTGAACATTTCTGTTTTTGGATAGAAAATTCGTCCTTTTGGATTGCAAATTCATCTGCCTTTTTAGCTTGAATTTTCAACTATTTAGTTGAAAATGCAACTGTTTATAGTTGAAGTTATTATTTTATGTATTTTAATCAATAAAAAAAAACAATCGATAAAAATTAACTAAAATAGAATTTAGTTTAACGAACTTCAACATTTTATTTATAAAAACGTTTGTTTCTCGGTCAAAACAATTTAAAGAACACGTTATATGAGATTGTTAAGGTTCCTGACCTTCAGAGTAAAATAAAATTGAATTTTATTTCTAAAATTGATGAAGCATCATTTTTAACGATTAAAACTCGTATTTTCGTCGAACACGACGCCAAAAAATGAAAAGCAATTCATAGTTCAATATTGTTCCGCTTGCAGAAATCTATAAAAATATGCCCTTACTGGATGTTTATCGTGTGTATTTTAAAACATTTTTTCGAACAAAAAACAAAAAATAGAAAAAGTCGATAAAAATCGAATAAAATAGCATTTAGTTTAACGAACTTTAACATTTTATTTTCAAAACCTTTTGATTCTAGTTCAGTGACAATGTTGAAGTAAATGATATTTTAATCTATTTTTATCGATTTTTTCTATATTTTGGGGAAAATCAGTTGAAACACACTAGATAAACATTTGGTAAGGATATACTTTAACATATTGCAGAAAGAAGAACAATTTTGAATTAGGAACTACTATTCATATTTTGCGTCGCTTTCGAGAAAAATAAGATTTATAATAATCTATTATTTTTAATCTTTATACGCTTAAAATAACCGGGGGGCATCCCCGAAACATGTAAAACAAAATGCTGGATGTGCAATAAACACTTTTGGGTTGAACTTAATCGAGGCTAGCCGTGCGGTGAATCTACAAAAACAATCCTTCTCCCATGTCAGAATTCCTCAGAATTGGAAAATTCCTTGTTTAAAATCAAAATTTCTTAAAATTTTAAAATTATCATTCATTCGCAAATAAAAATTTGCCATAATTTGAAATTTTCCTCTTCCAAGCTTAGGAAAGGGTATTTTCATAAGGAATTATTAGTGGACTTAGTGTAGGGAATTTGTGACAGTGAGCAGGAATTGTAAAATAATATTTTAATTTTAGTTGAGAAGAAGGGAATTCATTTCTAAAAATTCCGGTTCAAATTCAGAATGATAATTCTTTTTCAAAAATCACTTTTACAAATCCTAAATTTTCGAAGTCTTTTCAAATATTTAGAATTCTCTTGAAATCTTTCAAAATTGTTTGCAATCATTTGAATCTTTTGAACCCTTATTTATGGGCCGGGTGATTACCGGGAATTCAGAATCATTGTTCGAGTAGGCACCCTGAAAATGGATATTGAAAGTTATTTATTATTTGCGAACCGATATTACAATAGACGATTCATATAATATTAAGGTATAGTATCAAACTTAAAAATTTTAATATTCAGGTATTAAGAATCTGCAGGTATCAATCCAGTCAAACAATTTTTTGTTTTGAGTGAAATCTTATCTTAAATATTACCAGGTATGGTAATATTATATGGTAATCATATTATCAGGTATGGTAATATTGTCAGGTATATTATCACAATGGTTTTTAAATCAACGAATAATTTTTCTCGTTATCAAGAGCATCTATAAGCATCGAAATATATAACATATAACGTCTAAGCTCTTTTACATAACTGCCGTTAGTCTATTTCGTTTTGTATCCAATACTCGTCAGTATGACACTAACGAGTAATTTATTATAAACATACCACGTGAATTCATTATTAATTTAATACGAATTGAAAGCTCTTTAAACGAAAGAACTAAACCTAGAACCTAATTTATAACTTAATTTAACACTACTCCACAAAACGTATGTAGTTCGCTAACGCAGAATATCGCACGATCAGTAATACATTATATTGCCTTCATTCAGTGGGTGTTGCTTATGCTTCTTATAAATTACAGTTTTTATACTAAAAGTACGAAACTGAGTTCAGTCTGTCAAAATTTGATTAAGTTTGAATTCGCTAGATGAAGATCTTTATTGTTCTGCAGATACTTAATCATGTAAGTATTATTCTGGTGTCGAGTGTTCCTCAAGATTTAGACATCAACATTGTAAGTAATGGCATAATAAATTAAAAAACAGCAATATGAATTAATTAAAAATTGAATAAACATCGATTTCTTGATTTTGAATATCAAATAGAGACAAATGATTACTGATGTCGGTTACCCGTTTGAGGAATATAATTTGAAAACGCAGGATGGTTACTTTCTTAAAATTCATCGTATACCAGGCGGAAATGTAGACAAAATTATTCAAACCCAAAGAAATAAGCCTATTGCTTAGCTCGCCCATGGCATCGCACAAAGTTCCATAGATTGGGTTTCTACTGGACGAAACGTATCCTTAGGTAAGAATATTTGAATTATTAAATGGTCCATTACACGTCAGGAATATCAGTATCTGCAAGTGGTCGTTCGATTTTAATGAAACTTGGTGAAATTATAATGCTATATAAGTTACATTTTGAGCCCAAAAGGATTTTTTTCAAATTTTCAAAATGTTAGGAGTTACGCCATATTGAACTTTCGGGTTGCATTTTTTTTATTATCTTCAATTCTGGAACCGATAATTAAATTTTGTTGAAATTCGGAGGCATTAAAAATGAAATTATCTATTTTTAAACTATAAAATTTTGTTTGAAGAATTTTGAAGGTTACCTGAAAAAAATGCAAACAAATTTTTGATTCAATTTTTTGTAAAATACTCCCCTTTTAATTTTTGTTCAATTGGGATATAAAGATTCCTTATGAAATCACCTTTCATTAAAAAAAAAGTTGATACCGACTCTTCTGGTCCCCAAGATATCCTCATTTTCGTGAAATCATTCGCTGCGCCACTCGCAAACGATATAAAATGTAAATATCGTTTTATCTTGTGTGCGTGACTTGTAATGATAATTTTTACAAATAACTTCTATTAACAGACACGAAATATTATGGATTGCTCATTTTTAAAGGATCTTTCGGCATTATTATTACTTACTTTTATCGACAAAGTGATACTCGATCACAAAAATATTTTTCTCGATATTATTTGCTAATTTTAGAAACAGCTTATGTGAACGAATTCATACTATGGACATTTCAATAAAAATATAATGTTACCTCCTAACTGTCCTTAATTTATGTTGCCAGCAAAATTTATAAGAATTTAGTAAGGAAAGTTTGTCATTTAGTATTATTTGTTAATTTTATGAACAAATTGTATAAATAATTGTCAGTATTGACACGCTGAGCATAACAAAATATTTTCAAGAATATAAAACAAAATTTGCGGCTTCTATCGTTTGCGAGTGAAGGCACTGGCAGCACAGGCAGCGCAGCAAATGGTCTCACTAAAATGATGATATTTCTGGAACCAGAAGAGACTCAATCAATTTTTTTTTTAATGTAAACTTCTTGGAATTTTCAAAAACTAGTAATACGTTCTTAATCATTCCTTGAAAACTAAGGGAGATCCCATTTTGATGCTTACAGGGCTTGTAGACTGTAGAGGACACTGTACGCTATATATATTTAAAAAATGAAAAAATAAAAAGTGGGGTTTTTTCAGAAATTCAGTTTCAAAATTAATTTTTGAAAAATCCAAAAAGTTTTTGAAATTTTTTGTTCTAAAGAAATATTTTTTCAAAATTGTGTCCTATTACGAATAATTAAAAAAAAAAGACCTTGATATCATCGAAATCACTAAAGTTATGAAAGTTTAAGAAAAAAGGACAAAAATGTTGAATTTCGAATATCTCCTAAGTTTTTTGATTTTTTGAAAAATTATTTTATGGTTTTTCTTTCAACACCTAAGAGAATGGATACTAGAATTTTCAATAAAATTGCTAACAATAGCTGAAATTCTTCAGATGATTTGACATGGAATTGCTCAGAACTGAAACCCTTCAATATTTTTTAAAAGGCCGTGTCTAGGTTCACCGGAAGTCGTTGACCATAAAAAAATATTTTCGATGAGCCTATAGACACTTCATTTAAAAAAATGGCGAAAAACTGGGAAAAATTTGTTTTTGGAAAATTGCTTCTTTCCAGTCTATCCTAAGTCCCAAGTATTGGTATAAGAATGAAAGTTGTATGAAATTTTTTGTTCTAAAGAAATAATTTTTCAAAATTGTGTCCTATTACGAATAATTAAAAAAAATAGACCTTGATATCATCGAAATCACTAAAGTTATGAAAGTTTAAGAAAAAAGGACAAAAATGTTGAATTTCGAATATCCCTAATAACATCAATAGGGACAATGGATATAATACCAATCCGATTTGGCTTTCCGTCCTCCCGGGTTTTTAAAAAAATACTTGATTAGCCAATCATGTTCGAGCAGTTCCCACCATGAAGCGCACTGGCCAATCATAGGCATCGTAGAGAATCTATATAAGAACAACGTAACCTGAAACTTCAGTTTCAGGTCAGGTCTGAAGAAGTGAACTGCAATGTTCACGAAACGTCGACAAGTTCGTAGTTTTGCACACGATTAAAACCCGAAAAAGCTTTAAATTTAATCGAATTTTCAGTTTAAAAAATTAATTGAAGAAAAATGAATTTTGAACGAGTTATTTTAACCGAAAATAATGAATTTATAACTAAATAATTGAATTTTCAACCAAAAGATGAATTTTCAACAAACAAGATTAATTGTTTACCAAAAAAGACAAATTTTTGACAAAATACATCAATTTTATACGAAATATTTAAATTTTCAAACGAGAAATAGGATTTTTCAATACAAAAGTTCATTCTCCACCAAATAGTTTAATTTTTAGGTGAATAGTTCAATTTTTAATAACAAAAAAAAAGACTCCTAACATTTTAGGTTAAAAAGATTAATTTTCAGCAACAAGGAAGGATATTTGAAAAGAGTTGAATTCAACCAAAAACCAAGAATTTTCAACAAAATATTGTGATTTTCAACCAGAAAAGATCAATTTTCATTCGAAAATATCAATTTTTAACAAAAAATGAATTAGTTACATTTTCAGTTAAAAAAATAATGCTCAACTGAAAGTAAAAGAATTTTTAACATAATAATTCATTTTTCAGCCAAGTAGATGAATTTTCAACTGATGATCCTTCAACAACAACAAAATTAATTTTCAACCAAATAGTTGAATTTTCAACTAAATAAAAAAGTTTTCAACCAAAAAAGGAACATTCCAATTTTTAGTTTAAAAATTAATTGAAGAAAAATGAATTTTCAGCAAGTGTAATTTAACCAAAAATGACGAATTTGTAACTAAATAATTGAATCTTCAACCAAAAGATGAATTTTCAACAAACTATATTAATTTTCTACCAAATATTTAAATTTTCAAACGAGAAATATGATTTTTTGATGAAAAAGTTAATTCTACACCAAATAGTTTAATTTTTAAGTAAATATTTCAATTTTTAACAACAACCAACAGTTTTCATTAAAAACTGGGATGGCTAACTTTTCAGATAAAAAAATTGCAAACAAAAAGAATTTTCAACAAAGAAAATTAATTTTCAATCGTGAAAGCTGAATTTTTAACCAAGTAGTGTACTTTTCAATTGAAAAAAATAAGTTTCCAAAAAAAAAAGAATTTCATCAAAACATGGAATCATAAAATTTTCAGTTGAAAGGATTTATTTACAGCAACAAAAAAGGAAATAGTGGAATTTTCAACCAGAAAAGATCCATTTTCATTCAAAAATATACATTTTCAATAAAAAATGAATTAGTTACATTTTCAATTTAAGAAATTAATGCTCAACTAAAAGTAAAAGAATTTTGAACCTAATAGTTAAGTTTGCAACCAAAGAGATGACATTTCAACTGATGATCCTTCAACAACAACAAAATTAATTTTCAACCAAGTAATTGAATTTTTAACACGAAAATATGATTTTTTCACAAAAAAGTTTACTTTTACACAAAAAATTTGATATTTTACCAAATTCTTGAATTTCTAACAGAAAAAAAAGTATTTTCAAACTGAGAAAATTAATTTTCTAGTAAAGAAGGCGAGTTTTTAACAAAATACATGATTTTTCAACCAAATTGTTGAATTGTCAACTAAATAAGAATGTTCTTCAAACAAAAATACATAGTTAAATTTTCAGCTAAAAAAATTATGCTAAAGAAAATGAATTTTCAGCAAGTTGAATTCAACCAAAAACCACAAATTTGTAACAAAATAGTCTCGAATCTTCGACCGAAAGATAAAATTCAACAAACAAGATTAATTTTTCACCCAAAAAGATGAATTTTCAACCCAAAAATATGATTTTTCAATAAAAAGTTAGCTTTATTTATTGTTTAACTTTCTGCCAAATTGTTGATTTTTTAACCAAAAAAGATTAAATTTCAACCAAGAAGATTAATTTTGTGCCAAAGAAGTCGAATTCTTAACAAAAGATATGAATTTTCAACCAGGTGAATTTTAAAGTATTTTAGGATAAATGTATAAGATTTTAAAACAATTGAAATTAAATTTGAGATCATTGAAATGAATTGGAAAAAAATTTTTAAAATCAATTTATTTCAGAAAATTTAAAGTGAATTCAGAGAAATTTAAGGGAAATTATAAGAATCCGATCAAATTCATAACAATTTAAGAGAATTAAAACCAATTTAGAACTAATTTTTCATTTTCCGTGACCATTATTATTTAAAGACCAAAATTTATATCTTGTAATTTTTTATCATAAAATTTTAATTGCATAAAACAAATTCATATTTACATTTATAAATTATTAATTTATTACTCTGAGTTGCCACAACCTAATTTACTTGAAAAAAGTGACCTGTTTAAAGAGGAAAATTGACTAGAAGTGACTGATTTCTTCTTTTGAATTTAAAATAATTTAAAAGGATTCCATCAATAAGCATTCAAATTAATCAAAGTTAAATATGATAGGATGTGAATGAATTGGTAAAATTCGTTATATCAAAAAAAGGCTATTGATTTTAGTAAAATTGAAGTAAATTTAGAGGAAATTAGGCAAAATGAAAAAAATTCGATGGAATATATAATAATTCAAGGTAAATTAAAAAACAATTGGGTGAATTAAAACCAAATGAAAAATAAGAAAAATTAATTGAATTCAATAAGCTTGAAATCAAAGACTTCAGAATGAATTTTAAAACCAAGGCCTTGAAAAATTCAACAAAATCTATTGAATTGAGTAAATTTAGAAGAATGTAAGTGAATTGAAAAAAATGATGGGACCTTAAAATCATTAAAATCCTTTATAATCCCATTAAATTACTGAAAAAAAATGCCTTGCAATACTTTTAAATCCTCGGATATATTTCAAATTCGTTTCAAATCCCTTCCTTAAGGGCTTTTAAGATCCCTTAAAATCATTAAAACCATTCCATATCTTCAAAAATTCTATAAAAACCCATAACATTTTTTTTATTTCTTTAAAATCAATAAAATTCTTGAAAAAATATACCCTAAAATATTTTTAAGTCCTTCATCATTTTTTGAAATCCTCTGTTTTTTAAAGGGCGTGAAAATTAGTTTGCATTTTCAAAAATACCCTAAAATATTTCAAATTCTTTGAATTTTTTTTCAAATTCCTTGACATTTTTTTAACTTTTGAAAATTCCTTGGAATTTTTTAAAACATCCAAAAATCTATGAAATGCCTTAAAATCTTTGGAAATACCCAACAATATTTGAAAACATTTGAGTTCATACAAAATTTCTTAATTCTTTTGAATATATTCTTTTATATCTATTAAAATATTATAAAATCTCAATGATATTTCCTGAAATTTCTTGAAATTTTGTTAATTTCTTGATAATGCCTTGAAATCTTTTAAAATACCCTAAAATATCGTAAATCCTTGGAAATCCCTTAGAGCTTTTGAAAATTTCTTACAAGTTTTAAAAATACCATAAAATCTTTACAATATTTTGGAATCCATTCAAATTATTGAAATATATTAAAAATTACTTAATATCTTCCAAAGCAGTTTAAAATATTGCAAATTCTTGGAAATCTTTCGAAATCCCTTGAAACTTTTCGAAGCTTTATAAAATTCTACGGAATTTTTAAAAATGCCCTAAAATCTTCAAAATCCTTTGGAATCTATTCAAATTATTGAAATCTATTAAAAATGTCTTTAAATATTTAAAAATACCCTTAAATATTTTAAAAGAATTTAGGAAAATTTAGAAATCGGTATTATTCAAGAAAGCTACTATAGCGACTTTATCTCTAAAAAGGGACTCAAAAGTGATTTGAAAAAAGTTATTAAGAGTGACTGTATGGCAGCCCTGATTATTCTTCTTAAATTGGCGTAAAGTTTGTTTAAGATGAGAAAAACAAAATCCATGAACCGAGATGTAACCTCTGAGTCGTAATAATATTTCTTCATCAAATAGAAAACTTATTTCATGATGGGCTGATAAAATTACGTCCCAATTATTTGATGCTAAGCCAATAAACCCTCTGAAATGTTTGATTGGCTCAATACTTCATAACTTCTCTCTGGGATCGAATTGCCTTGAAGCCCATTTTTCAATCAAATTGGATTACATTCACTTATTCAAATAATTTGGTTCGTTTTCTCTTTTTGATAGAAATGGAAATAAAATTGATTTCACACAAATTGTATACAGACAAACCTTAACGTCTTTAAATAGGGGAAACCTTCCTATAGTGGATAGTTGAATATAAAAGCAAAATCCCTTATGTAAACTCAAATTACAGATTTTAGATCATTTATGTTGACGAAAATGCTTCTTACAACCAAATTTCGTGTTCTAATTAATTATATTAACAAAAATAAAAAAAGTTGTTTTTCAAATATTATATGTTCCATAGTCATACATTCTATGTCAGATAATTGTTATGAACATATTTCTTGATACTCTCATTTTTCTGCTGTAGATATCATCATGTAAAATTATATAAGTATTTCCTATATACTTTCGAATTTTCAACAAAATAGATGAATCCTTCACCAGAAAAGATTATTTTTCAAACAGTTGCATTTTTAATCAACAAAGATTAAATTTGTACCAAAGCAGACGAATTTTTCTACGAAATAGTTTAATCTTTAACTCTGAAATATGAATTTTAAGCAAAAAAGTTAATTTCAAACCAAATAAATGAATTCTTAACCAAATAGATGAATATTCTATCAAGAAGATTAATGTTCCACCAAAAAGAACAAATTTTCAACGAACAAGATTAATTTTTTACCCAGAAAGACAAATTTTTCTAACAAAATATATTAATTTTCTACAAAATATTTGAATTTTCAAACGAGAAATATGATTTTTCAATACAAGAGTTAATTCTCCACCAAATAGTTTAATTTTTAAGTGAATAGTTCAATTTTTATCAACAAAGAAAAGTTATCATAAAAAAATGGAACAGTTAACTTATCAAATTGAAAAATTTAAACAAAAAAATTCAACAAAGACTATTAATTTTCAATCATGAAAGATAAATTTTTAACCCAAAAAGGCAAATTTTTAACAAAATACATAAATTTTCTACCAAATATATAAATTCTCAAACGAGAAATATGATTTTTCAATACAAGAATTAATTCTCCACCAAATAGTTTAATTTGTAACTAAATAGTTAAATTTTTATCAACAAAAAAAAGTTATCATATAAAAAATAGAACAGGTAACTTTTCAAATTTGAAAATAAAAAAAAAGAGAAATTTCAACAAAGAAGATTAATTTTCAATCATGAAAGATAAATTTTTAACCAAGTAGTGTACTTTTCAACTGAAAACGATAAGTTTACAAAAAAAAAAGAATTTCATCAAAACATGGAATCGTTAAATTTTCAGTTAAAAAGTTTAGTTTTTGGCAACAAAAAAGGACATTTGCAAAGAGTTGAATTTAACCAGAAACCAAAAATTTTCAATAAAATAGTGGAATTTTCAACCAGAAAAGATCAATTTTCATTCAAAAATATAAATTTTTAACAAAAAATGAATTAGTTACATTTGCAGTTAAAAAAATTAATGCTCAACTGAAAGTAAAGGACTTTTTAACATAATAGTTAATTTTGCAACCAAAGAGATGAATTTTCAACTGATGATCCTTCAACAACAAAAAAATGAATTTTCAACCAAGTGATTGAATTTTTAACACGAAGGTATGATTTTTTAACCAATAAGATATGATAAATCTTCAACCAAAATAATACATTTTCAACAAAACAGTTTAATTTTAAACCAAACACTTACATTTTCATCCGAAATGATGAATTTAAAAAATAATAATTTTTAACACAGTTATTGAAATTCCTACCAAAACGATGAATTTTTCAACATGAGAAAATTAATTTTCAACAAAAAAAACCAATCTTTAACAAAATATAGGAATTTTGAACCAAAAAAAATAGTTAAATTTTTCAAACAAAATTAATGTTTAACAACAAAAAATGTATTTTTAACAAATTACACTTGAATTGCACCAGAAAAGATATATTTACAACAAAATAATTGAATTCTCAACCAAAACCGATTATTTTCAACTAAATAATTGCATTTTCAACAAAAAAGGTGAACTTTTTACTAAGAGAAGGATTTTCAAAAATTTTGTAAACTGACTCGAATTATTTCAAAAATTTAGAAAATTCTGAAGAAATAAAAAAATTGCATTACAATATTCCAGATTTTTTTCGTTATTCCTATAAATC